>JACBYM010000769.1:0-37556 GCA_013435755.1 Amphilophus citrinellus
ATAGATTTTTCCATCCAAAACAGCTGAAAAGTTTACAGATGATTCAGTTCATACAGAGGTTTATTATTCAGAATGAACGCTGATATTAATGTGAGAAAAAATAGGTCCTAACGTAGCTGCTCCTGTTGTCCTTCACCCGTTAGCTAACATCACTGAAATGGTGGCGCTCAGCAAACATCATCCATGAGAGCTTGTTTCCGACAGGTAAACTAACAGAAACATACCTGTACAAACATTAACAGGTATCAGCGACGCACTGACGTACCCATCCAGAGCTGACGTCACAGCTCCAGGGTGCCGGCGTTTTAAATGCTCAGCACTGCAACGATGCTGCCGTGGAAGGAAAGCTTCAGCATTCAGCTTTATTTCATTTCTGTCAAATGCTCCCACACCTTTGACAGTCTGTCTCCATTTTCTTTCATTTTCTCCACCCTCCTCTCTGCTCCACCATCGTTAGCTGTGTCCAAATTCAGGCACTGCATCCTTTGAAGGCCGCATTTGTAGGCAAATTATGTCACAGCGAGGCGACGAAGGCTGTCCAAATTCGAAGACTCCTCCAAATGCATCCGTCTTTCCCCTGGATTTGAAGGATGGGTCTGGCGTATCCTTCATGGCCTACCATATCCACGGGTTTCTGGAAGAGCATACGTAGGCTGCCATGACAGACTGCTGCTTCCGCTGTACGAGTTAATGACAGAGTTAATGACAAAATTCGATTACTTTGTGCTGTAACAGGCGGCTTTATTAGTTGGAACATGAGCTCGGGTTCAACTTGTAGTGACAACCAACAACAGCACATCAGTCTGTACATTTTTTCAAATTATTTTATTCTGTAAATTTGTTCTTTTTCCCCAAATTATACTACCCAGTTGCACATCCTATTACTGTATTTTTTCCTTATGTTTTAAGTTTTCCTTTAATGTACAGCCTCTTATTTTTTTGTGTTATTTTATAATAGTGTGACACTACAGTATACAGCCTACACAAAGCTTAAACAATGCGTGCCTTCATGTAAACACGTAGCAGTTAGCAAGATGACAGCTGCGTGTCTCCTTGATCACAGCTTTGGCCAGTCCAGTGCTTCTGTTTCAGTGATCTGAACAGTCTGATATCTAGATAAGTGATCAGAGTCAGAATCAGAATCAGAAGGTTTTTATTGCCATATGGGAGAACAGGTTTCACAGCATTAGGAAATTGCTGCGGTACTTCGTGCTTACATAAAAACAATAAGTATAAAAACTATAAGACAATGTTACAAATATACAAATTACAAATATACAGAGATATTATAACTATAACTATAACACAAATATTACAAATATACAGTGCAGAGAATAATTAAAAGATAAAAGAATGGAAACTCTAGTCCAGTAATATGTACATCAGTGCAAACAGACAGGTGCATAAACATAGGGTCATCAGCGTTTGTGGAGGGTGATGGTAACAGTCTTAGGGTTATTGTCATGAGTCCAACAGCAGAGGGGAAGAAACTGTTTCTTATGGCGGAGGTTCTGGTCCGAATGGACCGTAGCCTCCTGCCTGAGGGGAGAGGGTCAAAAAGTCTGTGCCCAGGGTGAGAGTGGTCGGCTGTGATCTGACCTGCACGCCCCAGTGTCCTGGAGGTGTACAGGTCCTGGAGAGATGGGAGGTTACAGCCAATCACCTTCTCAGCAGAGTGCACAACGCGCTGTAGTCTCTGTTTGTCCCTAGTGGTGGCTCCAGCGTACCACACAGTGATGGAGGAGGTAAGGATGGACTCGATGATGGCAGTATAGAACTGCACCATGGTCCTTACTGGCAAGTTGAATTTCTTCAACTGCCGCAGGACGTACATCCTCTGCTGGGCCTTTTTGACGACAGAGGTGATGGTGGGCTCCCACTTGAGGTCCTGGGTGATGGTAGTTCCCAGGAAGCGAAATGAGTCCACTGTGGTGATGGGGGTGCCAGTCAGGATGATGGAGGGTAGAGGGGCTGTGTGCTTCCTAAAGTCCACTATAATCTCCACTGTCTTCTGGGCGTTCAGCACCAGGTTATTGTGGCTGCACCAGGAAACCAGACGTTTGACCTCCATCCTGTAGGCAGACTCGTCCCCGATATACCTTCCACAGAATAGCTGCAGCATCACTACATGATTTCCCTAATCAGCAATACAGGAACAGCTGACTGTCTCCACCACTCCACTTTCCCTTAGCATGACCCATGCTAAGCGCTTAGCTTGGCCGATGCGCTGGCTCGGCTCTACAGCTGCTTTAAGGAAAACAACGTTGCCTTGTTTGTTCAGCATTACTTTATTGATTTTATTGCTTTGAAGGTAATCTGGTGCTCTTATAATTACGTGATTCCTCGCCATCAACACCTTCGGAAAAAACAAGGTAACTGATAATGTGGATGTAGCTGACTTCAGGCCATAATTTCATGTCATTTACACAAGTGACAGGTGAGACACTGTTACCTCGCTGCTTTTTAAAACATCCTTGCAATGTATCCACCTCCGATGTGGTACCATTTAGGCCAGGTAAAGAAGCTGCAGTGTCAAAATGTTTAAATGAACGGCAAGTGTGTAAGCCCGCAACCATAAACAACAGCGCAAACGGAAGTAAACTACCGGCTTCTGCTATGAATTATGGGTAATGGCGCGAAGTCAGGAGTACTGTGGAACCCATGATTCATTGCACATCAAACTCAAACACAGCAATGACAGAGGAGAATGGCCAAAAAGTTTGAAATATGACTGTGGTACAAAATAAACTTTTAAGATATTTTCAGGCGAGAATGTAAATGTGTAAACCTCAAATATCAGCTCGTTTTATCAAGATATCATTTAATTGCAAAAACTGCTCTGCTGTTTTCAGAGATGTCCGTTGCCGCTGCTCTACCAGCAGCTCGTCTTGCTAGCTGTCAGCCGACCGGGCTATCAAGGCTCGCTATAGCCAGAGAGAGCGTCCGACTGTGGCACATCCTTTTCAAACCCCCACTGGCTTTGGCCACTTAGTGGAACTTCTTTTTTTTTTTTTTTTTTTTTTTTTGGCCACGGCAGCTTTTATTGACAGTGGAGAGTGACAGGAAATGGGGAAGGATACAGGGGAAGACGCGAGCAGGTTGGCGACAGGCCGGTACGCGAGCCCGCGGCACAGCGCGGCATGTGTATGTGGTCGCCAGCTTCACCACTAAGCCACCCAAATGCCCCACTTAGTGGAAGTTAAACACAGATAAACTCACTCAGATGATCTCTAATGGCTGATGCTTGGTTTATTTCAGTGTTTGATTTGTTCCTGAGCAAATCAGTTTGGCTGAGATTAAAGTTAAGCTTCATAACAGGATAGTTTTATTTAACTTTAATGACTAACTAGAGAGCTGTTAAAATATTTGGAAATTAATTATTCATCCATCTGTATTCCTTGTATTACTAAATGTGGTGTTTTAACAGCTTATTTTCAATTAATAAATTGACAAATTAATTTTTTTTTTTAAAAATGGCGCAAAAGTTTGGTTTTCCTTTTAACAGCTTCTTTCCCACAGCTGTGCTTTGCATTTTCACGGTTGCTAGGTCACAGGAGCTATGCTGAGGTGAGGGCAAGATACCAGTATGAAGGCTAGACTGTCCAATTTCACAACCGCTCACTTCTGGCCTTTGCAATCTTCGTGGGCTGTGAAGGACTTGGTCTACGAAGGTCGGGTCCTTTGAAGGATGTGGCCCCTGAATTTGGACACAGCTATTATGTTCACATTACGTCCTTCTTCGTTAGTATTGTTGTTGCTGGCAGACAATGGAGGCAATACAGCCCCCCATGTCTTCCTGTAGTGTATTGCAGTTACAAAATTACATAAGCATTAGAAAATGGATCAATGGGTTTTAGAATATGACATGTCGACGTTAAAATTCCATGTCAACTCATTTTTGTAGTTGACGTCATCAATTATGTCAATGAATCGTTGCAGCCCTAGTCATAACCATTGTAGGCTGACAAGTCACATGATAAGTGCTACAACTGAACTACATGTGTTAGTGACAAACATTCATTTTTTGTATCGGAATTCTCTACTTGCATTTATTCAAAGATTTTGTTGAGCTGAATGGAGATGGGACACATGCTTACAGAAACATTCAGGCAAATATAAAGCAGATATATTAAAAGGGTTTGTGAATCAGCTAAAATTTGATGACTAAAGAGAAAAAATGTCTATCTAATCTAATTCTGTTGGGATCTAGAGGGTTAATAGACTTCTCTAAAGTGGAAGTGATGCCCTTATTTAAAAAGGAAGAAAAAAGTGGAAGTGATGCTTCATTTAAAAAGAAGCCTCAGAATGTTCCAGATTCCTGAGAATTCTGAAAGAAAGGGGAAATCTGATGAACAATCTAAATGCCTAAATATAGCTTAAAAAAAAAAAAAAAAAAAAACACTGCTGTAAAGTGTCAATTATAAGTTAGTTCTAAATATCACGAGTAGCTCTTTTAATCTATATATATGACCATTTAAGATTTGTACATTTCAACATTCATTATCTCCTTCTCCTGCAACGCTGCCCTCTCTCATCACACATCTCCATCCTACCCTCATCCTCTTCACCTCAAGTCTCATCTCCTGAACAGAAATCAGGGCTTTAACACACGAAAACATGTATCAAGATGCAAATTTATTCCCGATATAGTCCCAATTACTGATTTTCAACAGATCAGACCTGCAACCCTCTGGTCTCCGGATGGCTGACAAGAGGTGGCTGAACAAAAAATAGCTGGTTATAAGCTAACAATATAGCAATCCTCAACAACTCATCTCAGTATGGCTGCCATCAGACAGAAGTGGGCTTCAACGACTCATCAACTTGTATCGGACTCCTTTCACAACGTTATACAGCCTACTCCAGAGTAAATAGATGCGGACGCTTCATGAGGTAAAGAGTGACTGACAGCCTGCACTCACTAGATAAATGCTGGTGTTGGTGACTCGGGAGTAAAAACATAAAATATCACCAAAATATTTAATTTTCACCTATCCATATTTCAGTCCTGATTTATTGCTGTTTATATTTTAACATATTTTAATGATCTCGTGTGCATTTAAAACTAACTTATAACTCAATAATAATAGAAACCCACCAGCCGCCGTGGCTGTTATGGGCTACGGAGGGTTAACAGCTTGTTAAATGTGTATTTTAATAAAATCTTTAATTTCCCTGACAGAATCTTCCTAAGGTTTATCAAACCTAACTATATCTTTACTGCACAGTCTCGATGCTCGAGTCTCAGAGGATCTAAAACACTAACGCCTGATATACTCAACAGCAGAATTTGTTAGAGAAAGAAAGTAATGGGGTGCCTGGGTAGCTTAGTGGTGAAACCGGCGACCACATACATATGCCGCGTTGCAGTGCGGGTTCGCGTCCAGGCCCGTCGCCAATTTGCCTGCGTGTCTTCCCCTGTATCTTTCCCCCATTTCCTGTCTCTCTCTCCTGATGATAAAAGCCGCTGTGGCCAAAAATGCAAAAAAAAAAGTGTGTATTTCTGAAGAAAAAAAAAAAAAACAAGTTTGCTCTTTAAGATTATCCAAATTTACGTGCAGAATTAACTTCGGCGGGCATTCTTGAACAATTTTAATTGGACTTTATGGAACAATATAAACTAGTTTATATTTATTCGGGATATTATTGCACTGGATCTGAAAGTTGGTGCCTATAATATTACAGTTTACAGTGTAAGAGTTTGGGAAACTGCTTTGTTAAATATTGTTTAATCAATATGTAATTAAATTTTGATCACCATTACTAATTGTCATTATCAGTATTATCAGCAGCAATAAACTTTAGATCTTTCAAATGCATTTTCCTGTATTCAGATTTTTCATAGATGCTGATATCCAGGGGCAGATCTACCGGGGTGAGAAAGCCTTGCCACCCCAGTTGGCAGCAACGAATTAAAAGAAAAGTTACGGCCAATTTGACATTTACGAGCTTGAATCTCCAATGTCCGACTGCAAGAAACGCACCACGAAATTACGTCAGAGCTGCAAGAGACAGATTTGTTTGGAAAACTGAGTGGCGCGAGCTAGAAGTCACAAGGTAAGGAGACACAGGATGAAAGAGGTAAAAACCGATTAACTATATCAAGAAATGAAATTATAATGAAAGTACAGTGCTAGTATAGTCGCTATGCTGATTTTGAGATGATAAAAATCAGGCTGAATAATGTTATTTTGCTAACTATACATAATGTTAGCTAGGTCTGACGTTAGTTCTGTGTAAAGTAGGCTATAAAAGCTAATACTGATTCAACGTTTGTCAATGAAAACATTCAATCTTACAGAAATGAAGAGGAAAGGTAGCATACAGAGTTTTTTCTCACCAAAGAGAAAGGCGAGAGAAATAGAAAATGAACACCTGAGCAAGGTAAACGGTGAAGATGAGGTGGAAGGAGAGAAGAAGGGCAACAGAAATGTGACAGAGATAGAATACAAGGCCAAGACAACCAGGGACAGGAGGAGGTGGGACAACACCACAGTTGTGAAGATATGGAGGAGGGAGAGCATCACCAAGATGAGGAGGGAGAAAGAGAGAGACAAGATAACATGCAGGGCTCAGACAGTCAGAGGGAAAGGAGAGCTCCTGAGCCGTCACCAATGATCTTAAGTCAAGCTGGTCCACATGGTATGGAAATTGTTGCTGCATAGTTTACTAAGTTACTTATGAATAAGAACAACAAATGACAAACTGACATTTTGTTATAAGGTGCATTAAAGAGACATTGCTTAGACCCAGGGGCACAGCTATATACTTTCTGAGGTGTATGCGGACACATTTTTAGCCCCCCCAGGGGCGGGGGTGTTAGTTAGCAAGCTAATACTAACTGCTAAAAGCTGCTTCCGCTTGTTAATTGAGTGAAGGGGCCTACACATGTAAACAGAAAGCACATCTAAAGCGTAATCACAGTCTTTGTGAACCTGTAGGAACGGTTTATTTGAACAGTTTCAGTCAGGTTTCAGAATTTGCTGCTTATAAATTAAGATAAAACTGAAGTTCTTCTATTCAGCCCCATAAATCTTAGAAACATGGTGTCTAACCAGATACTTACTCTGGATGGCATTACTTTGGCCTCCAGTAACACTGTGGGAAATCTTGGAGTCATTTTTGACCAGGATATGTCCTTCAATACACATATTAAACAAATATGTAGGACTGCTTTTTTGCATTTGCGCAATATTTCTAAATTTAGAAACATCCTTTCTCAGAGTGATGCTGAAAAGCTAATTCATGCATTTATTACTTCTAGGCTGGACTATTGTAATTCATTATCAGGCTGTCCTGTGCATAATCAAGATGGCGCCGTTGTGTGTGGCCGGCCGTCTATCGCTCTCTCATCTGTTGTTAGTTCTTTTATTTGGTGTGTTATTTTTTAGATCCGTTTCACCGCTACATGTGCATGATCGTCAAGCCCTTTTAAATATTCTATATGATGTGAATGGACAATTGAATTTCCAGCTACCTCCTCAGTCTTCTATTCCTCCTTACCTGCGGCGTTTTTCCACCATCTTGCCTCGTAGTACTCGTTGCCGCAGAAGACGGAGTAAGAGAAGCGGTCGGCTGGTGAAGCTTCGAGCCCACCTGGCGCAGTTTTTGGACTGCTCTCCGGCTTTTTTTCCCCCTAAGACTCTTCGGCCATTCTGCTACTACGACGTGCAGTGCCCTGTGGAGTTTTGTTATCACTAGCTTCATCCGGTGTCTTCTGATGCTGGCCTTATTCCCTGCCGTCGACATGTGAAAATTTGTAGACGGAGCCGCACCTACGACAATCTTCGCACTCTTGGACGTGCGGCTCGGGATATGGATCAGGCCCCCATTCGTATGGCCCTGCTGCATACCAGATCTCTTGCTAGCAAAACCTTTATTTTAAACGACTTTTTCCGTTCCCATTCGTTGGATTTTCTCTTGTTGACAGACCTGGACACAGCCAGGTGACAACAGCGCCTTCTCTGAGCTCCTTTCTCCTGGATGTTCGTTCTTCAGTTCACCGCGACAGACAGGCCGCGGTGGAGGTACTGCTACAATCTACAGTACTTGTGACCTTTATCAACTCTTGTCTTAGCTCAGGGACTGTGCCCAGGATCTTTAAACATGCTATTGTGAGGCCCCTTCTTAAAAAGCCTCATTTAGATTCTTCAGTTTTATCTAATTTTAGACCAATTTCTCATTTATCCTATCTTTCAAAAATCTTAGAGAAAATTGTCTCTCAGCAACTACAGGCCTTCTTAGAATCAAATGATATTGTTGAAAATTTTCAATCAGGCTTTAGATCTAGGCACAGTACTGAGACTGCCTTGTTGAAGATTCATAATGATATTGCTATGTCTGTCGATAATAGACACCCGGTTATTTTAGTTCTGCTGGATCTTACAGCAGCTTTTGATACAGTGGATCATTCCATTCTTCTGTCTCGACTGGAGCACTTCGTCGGTATTCGTGGTTCCGCCCTGAAGTGGTTCACTTCTTATTTGAAAGACAGAACGTTTTCTGTTGAGGTCATTTCACACCGGATGCGTTGCGTAAAAACGACACGAAATTCCGAATCTTTCGGATGCGAACCTGTCGTGTAACCTATATACACACCGGACGCGTTGCGTTTTTGCGAATAAATCCTCCCTATATAACGCACGGTGAAAAAAAAATGCAGTCGACATCAAGCGATGATGTAATGAGGCCCTGATGTTTCTAAACAAGAGAAGGAAGAAAGAGAGATTCTGGGTTCATCCAACTCATAAGAAAGCAGCAGCAGGGAGAGTTTCATGGTTTGATCCCAGAGTTGAAGCTGCATCACGGACGCTTTCATGCATATTTCAGGATGTCAGTGGGACAGTTTCACTGTATATTCAGTACATCGGTGCGCGTTTTGAGCTATGACCTCACATGCTGCTAAATGTAGCGCTCTGATTGGTCAGTCCTGTTTGTTCGCTTGCGAAAGTCAGAAAAATCGAACTTGATCCGAAAAATAAATGCCGCAAATTCGTCCTGTGAAATGACGCGGTTGGTGTGAACGGCTGCATTAAGAACAGGCGAGTCTGAAAAATATTTTTAACGCACGAAACATTCGCACGGAATTTACGCGTCCGGTGTGAAAGGGCCTTTATGATTAATAATGTATCCTCTTCTTATGCACCTCTTTTATGTGGAGTTCCTCAGGGTTCTATCCTTGGTCCTCTTTTATTTTCCATATATGTGCTGCCATTGGGGGAAGTCATATCAGCGCATAATGTATCTTTTCACTGTTATGCGGATGATTTACAACTTTATATGGCTCTTAAACCACATATGGCTAATCCAATTTTATCTTTTTAGGGCCCGAGCACGAACTGTGCGAAGGCCCTATTGTTTTTGCTCTGTTTATTATTTTTTTTTTTTATTTATTTATTTTTTTTATTCAGGCAAATGAATTGGCTTTTTGGGGGCTTTATCATATTCAAAAACTCATCAAATTTTGCACATGCGTCACACCTGGTGAAAATTTAAGTATTTTAATGGGCTCGGGCAAGGGCCCGCCAAAATGCCTCAGTAGCGCCCCCTAAAGTCGAGCCCCACCGCTGTGTTTCACGTACATTTATGCAACTTCATACACATATGTATCACATCCAGACGCACAAAAAATCCTCTTGGAGCCATGCTCTAAACCCAACAGGAAGTCGGCCATTTTGACTCAAACATGCAAATTTGGCGATTTGCACCCTTCAGACTTTCTCTAATAACTCAAAGGGTTTAGAAGTTATCAACTTCAGATTTGGTGTGTTGCATCTACACACCAAGGGGAATCTACATTTAAAAAATGGTGAGTTTTTGCCAAAGGGGCGTGGCCCTTATGCCCCCCTGAATTTTGATCATTCGCCATGAAAATTTGATTGGCTCTCATTCATACCTACATACTCCAATCTGGATCAAACTTTCTAGGTAGGATGAGTATCCGCCCCTGAACACAGACATATGGCAATATTTTATGACAATTGCAGCGCCACCTAGTGGGAGCAGGAAATGTCATGTTTTACACTTGGAGGTCCAACTCCAAGATGGTTGAGCAGAACTATCTCCAATTTCCCCTGGAAAGCCTTAAGGAGTTGGGCTTACACTGTTTTAAAAACTGTGAGCTTTTGCCAAAGGGCGTGACCCTGGCGGGATGGCAAAGGTCGACATTTCACTGTGAAGACATAAATGGAAGTAACTCAAAGCCAGATTGCCCAATCTGCCTCAAACTTCAGTGGTATGATAAGCCTCCTGACCTGGACACATTGATATTCATAAAATCCATAAAAGTTAGAGCGCCACCTAGTGACAGCTCGAAATATCATAAAATAGCATGTTTTTTGGGTAGCCCCGGAGCTACATTTTATCTACAGCTCTGAAATTTTGCACACTCATGTAACATCCTAAGACGTACAAAAAAGTCTCTTGGACCCATACCTGAAACCCTACAGGAAGTCGGCCATCTTCAAGTGAAGGTGTCAATTTTTGCCATTTCCATGCCTGCTATTTGAACGAACTCGTCCTAGGGCATTTCACCCAGTGAGACCAAATTGGCGCCACATAATCTAGACAAGGAGCCCATCAAATATTGTGGAAAGTTTTACAAAATATTAAAGGGCCTTGTCACACCAGGCCATTGAAGTTGGCCTTCGTTTTTCTCCCTCACCACCAAAATTGTTTGTGCACTTGTTCGCACATGCTTTGTCTGATCAGGCTGAAAATTTAATCACTCATATACACACCCAGGCTGAATCCATAATTACAGATTCAAGACTGTAGGTGCAATAGCGCCCCCTACAGAAGCAAATGAAAATTTGTATGACCGTCCACAGAATTAGTTTTGCTCTGAAATGCATGAAAATACCTTTCACCATTCCTTACAAAATCCTCATCAATTTGATAAGCCTCCTGCCCTGAACACATTGATATGCATAAAGTCCATAAATGTTAGAGCGCCACCTAGTGGCAGCTTAAAATATCATAAAATAGCATGTTTTTTGGGTAGCCCCGGAGCTACATTTTATCTACAGCTCTGAAATTTTGCACACTCATGTAACATCCTAAGACATACAAAAAAGTCTCTTGGAGCCATACTCCAAACCCTACAGGAAGTCCAGCATCTTCAATTGAAAGTGTCAATTTTTGCCATTTTCAGGCCTGCTATTTGAATGAACTCCTCCTAGGGCATTTCACCCAGTGAGACCAAATTGGCTCCACATCATCTAGACAAACAGCCCATCAAAAAAGTCAATCAGACCCATGCCCTATTTTGCATGCTGGAGCCGTGACCACACCCCCAAATATTCCATTGCGTCTATGCCGAGAGCAAAAGATACCTTTTCCTATAAAAGAATTCAACTTTCTAGAGACCCATCACGATCACAAAACCTCCGAGTGTGGCAAGGGTCGACGAGCGCCACAGGTCGACGCGCGCGGAGTGCGAGGGCCCGATATCACCGCTTGCGGTTTTAATATTGATTGTATAACTGCTGTTAAAAAATGGCTAAGTGATAACTTTTTGGTTTTAAATCATCAAAAAACTGAGTGTATTTTATTTGGTGATGCCGCTGCCATAGACACCAGCGTTCTGCCCTTTAATTTAAACACTACAGTTAAAAATCTTGGAGTCTTATTTGTCAAAATTGAATTCCTGATCAAACAGATTAATTCTGTAGTCCAAACTAGTTTTTATTACTTCCATCTACTGACTAAAGTCAAATCTTTTGTAGATCGCACTGATTTAGAGAGGGCAATTCACGCTCTTATTAGTTCCAGACTTGACTATTGCAACAGCCTTTATATTGGTGTTCGTCAGTCTTCTCTGAGACGACTTCAACTTGTCCAAAATGCTGCTGCTCGTCTCTTAACTAACACCCCTAGACGTGATCATATTACGCCTATTTTGTTCAGTCTCCATTGGCTTCCTGTTCATTATAGAATTCATTTTAAAATCTTATTGTTTGTTTTTAAAGTGTTGAATGGATTGGCCCCACTGTACTTATCAAATCTTTTAAGTTTTGCTGTATACGAGAGATCTTTGAGGTCTTCTAATCGTCTTTTACTAGATGTCCCAAGAACCAGGTTAAAGCACTGGGGTGATCGGGCCTTTTCAGTGGCCGCACCCCGACTGTGGAACAGCCTTCCTTTAGATTTCCGACTTATTTCTGATCTGAAAATTTTTAAATCTAAACTTAAGACTTATTTGTTTAAACAGGCTTTTAATACCATGTAATGGAACGATCTTATTTTTGTCTTCTGGGGTGTAATATTATTTATATTTAATGTAATTGATTTATTTTATTGTATATTTGTAAAGTGCTTTGGTCACCTTGTTGGTTGTGTTAAGCGCTATATAAATGAATAAATGAAATGAAATGAAATGAAAGCTCCCTGAAAAGCCTTCAGCTGATCCAAAATGCTGCAGCTAGAGTACTGACAGGGACTAGAAAGAGAGAGCAGATTTCTCCCATATTGGCTTCTCTTCATTGGCTCCCTGTTAAATCTAGAATAGAATTTAAAATCCTTCTCCTCACATACAAGGTCTTGAATAATCAGGCCCCATCTTATCTCAAAGACCTCATAGTACCATATCACCCCAACAGAGCACTTCGCTCTCAGACTGCTGGCTTACTTGTGGTTCCTAGGATACTTAAGAGTAGAATGGGAGGCAGAGCCTTCAGCTTTCAGGCCCCTCTTCTGTGGAACCAGCTCCCAGCTTGGATTCAGGAGACAGACACCCTCTCTATTTTTAAGATTAGGCTTAAAACTTTCCTTTTTGATAAAGCTTATAGTTAGGGCTGGATCAGGTGACCCTGAGCCATCCCTTACATATGCTGCGATAGGCCTAGGCTGCTGGGGGGGGGTTCCTATGATGCACTGAGTATTTCTTTTCATTCACCTATTTTTCTCTGTTTATACTCCACTCTACATTTAATCATTTGTTATTATTAATCTCTGTCTCTCTCCCCTCAGTCCCAACCGGTCTCAGCAGATGACCCCCCCCCTCCCTGAGCCTGGTTCTGCTGGAGGTTTCTTCCTGTTAAAAGGGAGTTTTTCCTTCCCACTGTTGTCAAGTGCTTGTTCATAGGGGGATGTTTTGACTGTTGGGTTTTCTCTGTAATTATTTTAAGTCTTTACCTTACAATATAAAATGCCTTGAGGCGACTGTTTGTTGTGATTTGGCGTTATGTAAATAAAATTGAACTGAACTGAAATTGAACTGTGATGCTGCAGTAAAATACACTATATATTTTAGAGGCACTGACTAACAGTCTGACAGCTGTAGCTGGGCTGATTATAAATCTGTGATGTAATCACTGTCTCTGCCCTATTGACAATGACTATAAAAGCTCTCATGTTACGTACAAAAAAATAAACTAATGTCTAACTGGGATTTCAGTGCTTATAAAAACATAAATGTCTGCAAATTAAGTTGCTCCTATGATCGCTTTGACAGCGACTTTATGAATGAGGAAATGAATTGGAACATTAAACAGGTGCTTCAGGTGCAGCAGGAGGGGAGGAGTCAGAGAGACACTCAGTTTGTTAGATAAAACATGCCAGTGAGATGGTTACCAGCTAGCAGGTTAGGTTCACAGAGTCTGGAGCCCCAGAAACTGACCCAGAGTTGAAATTAATGCTCTTTCTGAAAGTGAAAACCTGAGTTTTCCTCATTTTAGGGTTAGCAAACCCAGAGTTGGTAGCTAAACCAGCTTCCTGAAATAGGGACCCATTGCAGTCAAAACGCAAAACGCACCATCCGCATCCTCTCAACGTTTACTGTGTTCATGTGTGCAGATCACTTATTCATGGACTTATAAAATACAAGACTTCTATGACATAACTTACGGACTGTCTTTAAATGGGACAGGAGGAGGGGAGGTGAAGGAGCGCAGGGGCGCCTAATCAGCGCAGCACCTCTGTTATTGATCATGTCATATGCACAGCTGTTAAATACAGAAAATGCAACTAGAGAAATATTTTCCCACATCGTTTTGGCGCCCCCCTGTTGTGCGGCGCCCCTATGCATTGCATATAGTGCATACCCCCTTTTTGCACCACTGTTTAGACCTCTTCAAATAAATATTCATGCTTGCTTAAATATGAATAATTGGGGAAACTTGTAAGAGTGAAAGTGTGAAGGGATGGGGACAGAGTTTTAATATTTTGTGTGTACATGTATTTTACATCTATTGCTCAGATTAAATTCCAGAATTAAACAAATGAACCTAAAAATACTCTCCTGGGGCTAAAATGTTTGTGTGTGTTAACACAGTCCAATGGTTATGTTTTTACTAGTTTTTATATGGTATAATTTGTTTAGATGTAATGCAGTTTGAATCTTTCCTCCTCTCATTCTTCTAGACATATCCAAGTCCAGGTGTGAGGTGCCAGTGCAGCCAATGCGAGAGAGTTTCCCTAAGACCCTCCAGGGCGGGGCCAGGAGAAGCTTCTGCAGTGACTGGTACAAATCTCATCCCTGGTTAGAATACTCCCAATCAAAAGATGCAGCTTACTGTTTTGCTTGTAGACATTTTTCCCTCCCCGATGCTCCAAGGACTGTTTTCACCTCATTCGAGGGTTATCGTAACTGGAAAATGGCTACAATGAAAGACGGTGGTTTCTGTTCTCATGCCAGATCTGAAGGCCATGTAAATGCAATGTTTGCATGGACAGAGAACAAGAAAAATATGGATAAAAATACCTCAATGTTTGGACTAATGGATGAGCAAAAAAAGAAGCAGGTTGCTGAAAATCAATACTACATTAAAACATTAGCTGAAATTTTACTTCTAACAGCCACAGAAAACATAGCATAGCGGGGTCACAGGGAGTCTCTTGACTCACATAAAAAGGGTGTTTTTCTGTCTATGTTAGACTTGCTGGGTAACCATAACCCCATCATTAAAAAAAGACTTGAACAACAACTTAAAAATGCAAAATACACCAGTAAAGCAATACAGAATGAAATACTTGAGTGCTTGGCTGCAATGGTCAAAGAGGAAATCATCCAGGAAGTTAAAACAAGCAAGCAGTTTTCAGTTATTGTTGATGAAACTAAAGATGTTCAGAAAAAAGAGCAAATATCATTCGTTCTGAGATATTTTTACAACGGTGTGGTTCATGAGAGCTTTCTAGAGTTTGAAGTGGCAGAACACCTGGATGCTGCCAGCTTAAGTGACAAGATTATGTGCTTCCTTGAGAAGCATGGGCTGGAGTACAAGAAAAACCTTGTAGGCCAGGGCTACGATGGCGCGGCAGTGATGCGCGGGGCACATGCAGGTGTTCAAGCAAAAATAAAAGTAGTAGCCAAACATGCTTTCTATGTTCACTGTAGTGCACACTGCTTGAACTTAGTTATAGTAGACGCTGTAAAAAGTGTAGCAGATGCAGGAAACTTCTTCTCATTATTGGAACGACTGTATGTATTTATGTCTGGTTCTTATGTACATAACAAATGGCTGGAAGTGCAGCGGGAGATGTTTGATGGCGTACCAAGAGAACTCCAACAGCTAAGCGATACACGCTGGGCCTGTAGGCACATAGCATGTCGCAATGTTATGGACAGGTTGCCTGCAATAGTACGGGTGCTTGAAGAGATTGCATCTGAGAACCATCCACAAAGAGCTGTTGAAGCAAGAGGGGATATTGGCTCAAATTGATCTGAATTTTGCTGGATCTCTTGTTCTGTTCAGAAAGGTTTTGAGTGACACCAAATTTTTATCAGACATGCTCCAGTCTAAAACAGTGGACTATACTAAGGCTGTTGAACTTATTGAAGCACTTAAAGAGACACTGGTCCAGTACCGTACTCAAGCCTCTTTTGAGGCAGTGTGGAGTGAAGCACTTGATTTATGTGAACGAAGTAACATTGATACAACTCAACGAAAACTAAAGAGGCAAAGACAGACAACAAAGGTGCTTCAGGATACTGTCATCCACTCCACCTTGGGACAGCATGTAGTTCCAGAGAGCAAACACACTTTTTGTGTCTCTGTGAACTATCCAGTTCTGGATAACATGATTGGAAAAATAGAAAGAAGATTCTCTAACACAAATTGTAACATTATGCAGGGTGTCCAGGCACTAAATCCATCAAGTCCAACTTTTTTGAGAGAGGAGGCTGTTCTCTTATTGGCGGAAGCTTATGATTCAAATATTGAGGATCTCAAAAATGAGTTACATCAGACAAGGAGAGTACTAAAAAGAAAAAAGGGGGCAAAGGAGAGTCCTACCACTCTACTTGACTTCACTCAGTTTTTGGACCCATACCAGGATGTTTTTTATGAGTTGTTCAGGTTGTGTAAAATAGCAGTTGTTTTACCTGTGAGCAGTGCATCCTGTGAACGAAGTTTTTCATCTCTCAGGCTCATAAAGACTTATTTGCGGTCTACTATGACAGAAAAGAGACTATCAAGTTTGGCTGTACTCAGCATTGAATCAAAACGCACAAAAGCATTAGATCTAGATAAATTTGTGAAGCGTTTTGCTGAGCAACATGGAAATCACCGTATTCAGCTGTTATAGTGCAGTTCT
This sequence comes from Amphilophus citrinellus, assembly GCA_013435755.1. Lineage (NCBI taxonomy): Eukaryota > Metazoa > Chordata > Actinopteri > Cichliformes > Cichlidae > Amphilophus > Amphilophus citrinellus. Next base: position 16,534 of record JACBYM010000769.1, read on the forward strand.
TATTGTTGTTTTAATGTCTCCTCTTTTGTATATAGTATAACGTATGTTCAAGCTACTGATGGACTAATGGGGAGAATCTGTGTCCTGAGTAAACAATAAATGTTTACTTGCTCAGTACCTTGTTTGAGTGCCATGACTCGTTTATTTCCACAGTTTGCTTTCCCTCTCATACATCTGCCACTCATCACCTGTGTCTTACCTTAATTCCTTTCCTTTGATAATGCCCCACCTACAGTAGTGTTACCATACTTCTATCTCCTATTAATGAGATCACATTGTATGGTCACTTATTCCTAATATGAACTGCTTCACATGAAACCTCAAATGCAAAACATTGATTGCGTGAGATGAAGTTTGACTGTATGAGGTTATAAATGGGAGCCTGTGCCCTTTTGTAGTGTGTACATACTATTTCTCATTAAACTGTGATAACTGAATAATTCAGAATATATACGTTGCCACCCCTCAAAAATTCCTGCCCCTCTCTTGCCACCCCATAAATATTTTTCTAGATCCGCCCCTGCTGATATCAGTGATATTAATAATTAGAAGTAGTGGTATGGACAGTAATTCAAAAAGAATGGATAACATTGTTAGGAGTCTGATTCCCCCTGCACTGCCAGGAGCCGATCACCGGTGAGGCCGACTAGCAGGTTGCTTCTCCCGGGCAGATTTGTCAGCTGCTGCCGCAATAAAAAGCGGATATATAAGATGAGAAATTAATTTATCAGCTGCTGAAAAACGGCTTGTAAAATATTCAAGGTTGTGTTACACAGTATATTTTTAACGTATGCGCGGGTAACGGTGATCTTGTTACGCCTGTAACACCGGTTAACAACTTCCGAGAATCAGCAACAGCTGGAGCCGCTGCCGGGGACGGTGGCAGCGGGAGGAAAAATGGGAGCATCGCCGTGAGTAGCCACCACTAACCCGAACAGTGAAACTGAAGCTCCGGGGAAGCTTAACGGAATTCCTCTGAACCGTCATTTTTAAAAGCAACCCGAAGCAACCCTAATGTGAAAAAAAAACTTTCCTGAATGGGGCAGGGACCGCTCCCGGAACCTTCAGCAAACGTTCCGGGAGCGTTCCCTGGGACCCCTGTGATGTAACCCTGTTAGGTAACTAGTGACAAAAACTGGTGGTATCAGCTTGCTGACAGATTAACATCGACAACGAGCACAGGTACTATCGATCCTTTTAATCTGTGTTCATATTTAAGTGGAAAACCAGAGCCGGCAACGCGCATCCACGCAAAACGTGTTCCTCTCAGCGAAGCCACTTCTGCTTACTACTGTCTATTCAGCATTTTCTGCAGTCACTGCCATAACAATTAACTACATGCTGTTTGTGTCCTACCTGAAGTTCTTTGTCTCCCGCGAAGAAATGCAGTTATCGATGTGCGTACGTACAAGTTACATATACCGAGATGACATAACAGCACGCTGCTGAAAGCGCCGCCTTACATCACCTAAGGAAGTCTTGTTTGGGGCGGAGTGAAAATGTTAATGAATTCAGACATGGCCCTTTCAAATGGCTCTACAGCACCACCTTTAGTTCAGTTTCCATTGCTGTGTTTCACATACATGTATGAAATTAGGTACACATATGTAACGAGTCCAGATGAAAAAAAAAGACAGCTGGGTCCAATGCCTAAACCAGAGAGGAAGTCTGCCATTTTGGCGATTTTAGCGATTTCCTGCCCTCATACTTTCGCTAACTACTCCTAGGATTTGCATAGGATCAACTTCATATTTGATCAGCGTAATCTACACACCGGGGAGGGGGGGTGACGCCACGGTAAATTTTGTTCATTGGCCAGAAAATTTTGATTTCTGAACACATACATATAACAATATTTATTAATAGTCTCAGCGTCAGCGTCCACCTGCACAGCAGGAGGATCAGGATCGGGGATTCAGACCGGATAAGGTCCAGATCCAGTTCAGGCTCCAGTCATTTCCCAGCTCATCCAGTCTGGATCCGTTCATAATGGATTCATTTTCCCAACATGATCTGCATTCTTTAATTAAAATGTCTCATCCTCCCAAAACTGTACAGAAATATTTAAACCTATAAAGCTGAGACATTTCTGAGAACATGAAACTGTGACTGACCTCTGACCTTTAACAGTGACTCAGTGAAACATCTCTGTTGTGGCTGTCAGAGAGCCGTCATCTATTAGTGAAGCTGATCTCAGATCGGATTAGAAGTGCTTAAACTGGAACATTAAAGCAGTTTTTCTCTAAATCTCATTTTTATCCAGTAATGGCAGAAAACCACCATCTACTTGACCTGATGTTGCACTGTAGCATTGTTCATGCCAGTTCTCTACATGTGTGTTTGTGTGCATTTGTATTGCATAAATGTGCGTATGCACTTTTAAACTCTGTTTTTAGATGTGCACGGAGGTGTGTGTGTGTGTGTGTGTGTGTGTGTGTGTGTGTGTGTGTGTGTGTGTGTGTGTGTGTGTGTGTGTGTGTGTGTGTGTGCGTGCAAAACAATATTACAGCAAAGCATACCAAATTTGCACGGAAGATGGCTGGTGAACCCTAGATCACATTTTTACTATAATTGGGTCAAGGTCAGAGGTCAAGTTTTTCTGAAATCTTATGAACACGATAACTCAAGAATGAGGTTGGATGTTCAACTTCACACCATAGATGCATCTACTAAAAATCTTGGACACCTTTAAATCTCCGTAATCTCAACCTCAAGGTAAAGGTCAAAGGAAAATTATAGGCATGTATAGTTGAACCTAGGTGTTATCTGGGTGATTCAGTGTTTAGAAAGTGACCTGTCTGTGAAATGGACAATGTTCAAATCAGCTAGAACTGTGCCTGGCACCACTTGTTAGCCCAGTCACAGTGAACATTCTGTTACACTGTGATAGACACCTGTTCATTAACACCAAAGCAGCTGAAATTGATTAACATCCCCTCTGCTACTTAACTGACCAGATCAATATCCTAGAAGTTTAAGTGACTTGATGGTATACTCTGACTAAAAAAGTGTTTTGGGTAAATAAAATTAGTCCTAGCACAGAACCCTGTTGAACTCCATGTGTGAAGAAGACTCCCCATTTACATGAACCAGTTGGAGTTTATTAGATAAATCTGATTCTGCACTGAAGTCCCGTTGGACCTTTCAGGGAATACTGTTAGGTCTTCAGTTTCTATGCCATATGTCAGGACAAGACTCAAAGTGTTAAAATCACCCACTATAATTATTTTATCTCAAAGGCAGCACACTTCATGGCTCTCCCCAAATTGCCATCTGTCCTAGAGACAGCTCCATGGCATCCCCACAATCAAAGACATCATCTTTGATTGTGGGCTCGTCACCCATTTTAGATCATCAAACAAATTTTAATATTAGACACCTAAATAAACAATTAAGTGAATATTTATATTTGTATTTATTAAGGGAATTTTCCCTTAATAAATAATTAGTCAACCAAACCTATGTGGCCCTATGTGAAAAAGTAATTGCCCTTTAAACTCTAAGCCCTGTTGGATGCAACTCAGGTCATGCCAAAGCATTTCAATCAGATTTACGCCCAAACTTTCACTTACACTTCATAACCCAAGTGTGCCTGAATGAATTAAAAAAAATATATGTTTTTTTTAAATTCATAAACCTGCAGATGTTATATCTACATGTCAGGATCTGGTTATTGTAGACATTTATCATCACATTAACAGCGTTACAAACATCAGTAGCCGTAAACACTCATAAAAACATTAGAAATACATACGCTGGTTTGATGCTGCACCCTAACATACGTGGATTAGTTAATATTTTGAATTATTAGAGAAAGTTACATTATTTTGGTGCCTGTCAGTTTCCCAGTGTATATTACTGCATATTGGAATGTGTGAATGAAACGCACTAATGTAAATAACTTTGTAGAAAGGCGCTTTACGCAGTTAAGTCACTTCACTTGGATTAGTTTACAGAGCAGATCTGCTATGGCAGGCCGTTTTAACATAAAATCCATTTGTCTGACTATCCGTAATTACATTTCAGATATCTAAAACTGCATTTTGACTATCCAGAATGGTAATTTAAGATATCCGCAATTACATTCTGACCAGTAAGAATAATAATTCAAGATATCTTCAATTACATTTTGACGAGTCAAAATTCCTTTCAAGATATCTCAAATGACGTCACCGGATTCGTCATTTGACGGGTCACACATCCGTAATTACAATTTAAGATATCTCAAACATAATTATGACCAGTCAAAATTACGTTTTAGATATCTGAATTTATCGATTGCATGTAAGCCCCCTTGTGCTGTACTGAGCTGTCCAAACAATTGCCTGTGTAGAATTTCAGGTGGCTGCAATGGCGCTGGCCGTTATGGACAAAATTGTGATAAAATGCAACAATATAGAAAGAGCTCCTCAGTATGGGATATGCAGAGAGCGCGAGAATCGTGTACGTAAAGAGTGCTTCAGAAATCTGCACAGAATCTCTGATTTTATGGCCGTTTTAACAAACTGCCTTATAAACATTCCGCCAAAATGCTCCGTAATTCAAGATATCTCAAACGTCATTCTGACTAGTCAGAATGTTAATTTAAGATATCTTAAATAGAAAAGCCGTCTAATTCAAGATATCTGTAATTCATTTGGAGATATCTTAAAAGGCATTTTGACTAGTCAAAATTACAATTCTAGATATCTCTAATTTAGTTTTGCCGAGTCATTATTTGCTTTCAAGATATCTAGAATTTAATTTGCACTAGTCAAAACTATTTATCGCCTATCTAAAAATACATTTAAGATATCTTAAAGTAGGGTGTCATTTAAGATATCTTTAATTAGAATTATGACTAGTCAGAATAAAAAACAAGATATCTCAGATTCACTTTATGACTAGTCATAATTTAATTGTAGATATCTGAAATGTGAATTTCAGATAGTCAGTAATTCATTGAAGATATCTTGAATTGAAGCCGCCTTACAAATGAATGGTAAATCTGAAGTCATTTCGACTAGTCAGAATGTAATTAGAGATATCTCAAATAGGTATTTTGTCTAGTCAAAACATAATTAGAGATATCTCAATTTACTAATACGTCTAGTTATAGGCGTAGGATTTTGTTGCATTTTATTACAATTTTGTCTATAACGGCCAGCGCCATTGCAGCCACCTGAAATTCTACACAGGCAATTGTTTGGACAGCTCAGTACAGCACAAGGGGGCCTTCACGCAATCGTTAAATTCAGATATCTAAAACGTAATTTTGACTGGTCATAATTACGTTTTAGATATCTAAAATTGTAATTACGGATCTGTGACCCATCAAATGACGAATCTGGTGACGTCATTTGAGATATCTTGAAAGGAATTTTGACTCGTCAAAATGTAATTGAAGATATCTTGAATTCTTATTCTTACTAGTCAGAATGTAATTGCGGATATCTTAAATTACCATTCTGGATAGTCAAAATGCAGTTTTAGATATCTGAAATGTAATTACAGATAGTCAGACAAACGGATTTTATGTTAAAACGGCCTGCCATAGGGCGTTAAACACCGCCTGTACAACATGCGACGACTGGCGTAACCAGCTTTTAATGGAGTGCACCCACCCACAGCCGATTGGCTCATCCTGTGTGACGTAAACGGATGTAAAGAAAATACACATGGGCCGCCGTAATAGGGTGAGAGTTTTTGTGTATATTTTCCCGAAGTAAACAGCGAGATGCAGAAGATAAACTTGATATGCAGTGATTATGCTGGGTTCAGCGGATACTCGCAGTAGTCATGCAATTGAGCTGTAGTCTGCATATAAACATTTCTCTTTGATTAAGCTGGCACCTGGCTAGCAGGGTGATGCAGCGGCTGTAATGTTCCTGGTTCGTTCTGTTTGCATGTTCTGCCCCTTTTTTACAAGTAGCTGTGAATTGTGTAATGTGGCATATTCAACCTATTCTCCCTGTTTCTCTTCCTTAAGAACAGTTTCCTGACAGCCGCCCATACACTGAAACCATTTCTAATGAGGCTTGCTAATAACTTGGGAATAATTTTGTAGGTGCTAAAATACTATTTAATGCCTTTCTGTGTTATCTTTTTGTAGATTCAATTTAAAAATGGGCACACGTTATGCATTTTTATAATGGGTTGCTAGTAACAATGTGTCTCAAAATACAATTTAAAATGTGATATTTGATAGGTTGTCTGTTATGTGCAGATACGACACTAGTTAATCCCTTGAGTTAGCTGCCTTTTTTATATGTCAGCTTAACAAAAAAGAAAAAAAAAAACATTCCTTTGAAAATGGTCAGGTTTAAGGACTGGACTGAAAATGGGGGGAAAGCAGCCAATGTCCAAAGAAACACTCAGAACCTTCAGAAAGTTTGAGAACTATTGCACAGACTACTTTAAAAATGACAAGTCTGTCTCCTTTGAAGAAAAATATAAAGAATTGAGGGGTGGCCTAAGACTGTTGCTAAGGAAGGTAGACTGTAAGCTTTTTTAAAAATGATTTCAAGTTAACATTGCTAATAATTATGATTTTAGATAAATTATCAAAATACTCTCAGATCCATAAGTTTTTCTCTCATTTGGCTGACAGAGTGGCTGATGTTGAAAAATCCTACCAATTTCTGCACAAAGCTGTACTGACAGAGGCACTAATCATGGCAGCGCAGGAACAAGCTCTAAGCACAGTATTGATCGATAGAGGCTGGGGTGTACCACACCAGGCAAGACCCCAGGTGCAGGCTGTGCAGAGATGCCCCTGAGACAATCCAGCACATAACAGCAGGGTGCAAGATGCTAGCAGGCAGGACATGCATGGAACACCATAACCAAGTGGCCGGTAAAGTATAGAGGATAGTGACGTGCGATGAGGTTTGTGACGGTGAGGCACTGACTCGTCTGGAGTCAGATGTTCACATATACGAACCCGAAATAGAAGCTTATATTTGTTTTAATATGCTTTAATCAACTCCATACTGTTCCACAATGACGGCAAGAAAAAAAATACTATTTGGGGGGGTCTCTTTTTAAATAAACTTTTTAAAAAATCATGTATTATCTTACCTTTATTTGAAGATGAAGTCCGTGCGTCTAGAGGAACATCTGTGCTGAGTGTGGCCTGAAAGTCCCAAGGTTTTTTTTTTCCCATTTTTTGGCTTTCAGGAAATTGGAAATCTGAGACAAAGCATGTAGGCCCAACTTCATCTTCTCTGAAGCTAGTTTGTTTCCTGAAGTCATCACAATTCACTTCAAGTGATTCACATTTCCCTATTAAGATGCAAACACCCTATGCATACTGACCAGATCCTTGTTGTTTGCAGGAAAAAAAGCAAGTATGAGGATTTCCACAAGTCACCTGCAGCAGCTCACCATCTTTACCACTATACTGACCGGTGGAGGGATTGGCACGATGTACTGTCTGCTGCAGAGTAAGTGGCTCTCAGAGTGCACCCGGGTGTGTTTCTTTCACAGTTCAACTGATGCTTCCACTAACTGAACTTTTCATTTCACCAGCCTTCATTGCTCACTCTTTAATTGACAATTTACACATCTGGCGATTCGGTGTGGCCAAAGCGGCAGTGTTGTCTCGGAGCTACGCTAGTTGTTGCTGTAGTTTCTTTAGTTTCTGCTGCACCATTTCATGTCAGTTTATCAAATGCTTCCCACCTCACCATGTCATATTTCCCTGAAAGATTTACAGGGGAAATATAGACTTCTTAATCGGACATTTTACAAAACGTCAGGTCTCTCCTGTCAGGTTAGTTTTCTTTAAAAAAAAAAAAAAAAAATGTAATTCAAGTAGGGCTATTTTTGGACATTTTTCTTACGTTGTTTTTTGAGAGGCACTTTGAAAATTCAGTCATCCATCCATTCATCCTCTTCTACTTATACAATTCAGGGTTGCGAGGGCAGCGCTCATTGGACTGACCAACACTTAGAACACTCAGTGAAGCTCTAAAAAAAACAAAAAACTGTAGAAGTCCCCAACCCCCAGGCCGCGGAGCGGTACCGGTTCGTGGGTCATTTAGTACTGGGACTGCACCTAAAGAACTTACATTATTTCAGCTTTACTTACTATCTGCACCTGAACAATGTTTTATTCTGAAAAATGGGCAGATTCTCTCTGGTACATCTGTCTATGACTCTCGATTGTCACGACGCTTGTCTTGGTCACGTGATACGTCAGCACTAAAAGCAAACCCACAAGCTTCACTGGTTCCTGTGCCTAACAAAATCGAGTGGTTGACCTACATAACGCTCGTTTAAATATTTGAGTGCTCAACAAGAGTAGAAAAGCGCCATATAAGAACCAGTCCATTTACCATTTATATTTAACAACACGGGGACAGCAGTGAGGCGGTCCCAGCCATCAAGCAGCCACTCTGTGTGAAAAATGAGCTGCAGAGAAACAAACTCAGGGCTCACACTGATTCAGCGTTATGGTGAGTTGTATTTTTCATGTGCTTTATACAGTAAAAATTGAAGTCGCACAAATCGGATTTTCACTCTAGTTGGATGGCTTCTGAAGGTCCTGATCTTTCCTGACGTTAATTCCAATATGTATTGTATTCATAGACCCCCACCAATATTTGGTACCTTAACAAATTGCACCTCAACCAGACACTTTTGGTTGCCACCAACAAGCTTCTGGCATAATTCTGTCTGGATATTTGACCACTCTTCTTCACAGAATTTAAATTGTTTGCTTCACTGCGCCTTCACGCTGGGGAACCAGTCCTGACTGTTGTTCGAGACTTCAGCAATGACAGTGAGACCAGGAGGGGTGTGATTGGAAAGAGTGGCCTCCCCGAACTGAACCTGAATGGTATTTGTTATTGAACTTCTGTGCAAACCACAGTTTGTCCATAACAAACACCATGTTCAAACATAAAGAAGTCCGTAAGTGCACATGGCACCAGGACACCCTAGGTCACGCGTCAGTGACTGATTTTGTAATTATATCACCAGATCTGCGGCCGTATGTTCTGCACACTCAGGTGAAGAGAGGAGCTGAGCTGTCGCTGATCACCACCTGGTAGTGAGTTGGATCAGGTGGCGGGGGAGGAAGCTGGACAGAGCGGGCGCACTTAAATGTATTGTGACAGTGTTATATTAATATATATTTATTTTATTATTTACATATATTTTAAGGCTTTATAAACTTTATAAAAATCTGTGATACAGTGATGCCGTAATAAGTGAACCGTGATATAGAGAGGGACGACAGTAGTACCTGTGGCAGTACTATTCAGGGGCCGAATGGAAAGCTCTGGCCGCCAGTTGACATTCCCTGCCTTATGGCAACAAACTGTCCTGGATTCTTTCTCTCTGTGTGACACAAATGTGAGGTCAAAAGTCTGGCTTTTTGCTTTTAACTGGCATTATCAGTTTCAGAGTGGTCTGTCATTGGTCTCAGGTGGCATGGTGCATTTTAATATGAAGTAAAAAATTGTCTCAAATTTGATTATAACTGTATACAAAGTTTAAACTACAAAGATTTATTCGTGTGTACTCATTTTTGATTTTGTCCACTTGCATATATTTTTCTGTTGTCTAATTAGAGAAATTTGCTGAGTCAGACTACCACAGACTGGCTTTGCAGGAGTTGGAAGCATGTCCACTTGCCATGGAAAGCCTGGGGGCCCCACCTTTAAAAGTCCACAACATCCATCTGACTGACAGATACAACCGTGTAGATCAGCACACCGCACAGGTATTGTCCTTTAAAAAGTCATCAAAATGTGTTACAGGAACCTGCTTGTGACTAGGCCACCTGCACACAGCCATGCAAAATTTAACAAGGCTCCCTTTATAACTGACCTTATTACACTGGAATAGGGGCCACAAACTGGGAACTGAAATCTTACTGTTTAATGAGAATTAAGCAATTAAATTGTATTTTATTTTATTATTTTGGCCAAATGTGCCAACATCAGACAATCAGGACAGGGCCCCTGGAGTCCAAATCTGTGTATGTGTTACTTCCAAATACACACAATATGTTCCACATGACATCATCTGTGAGCTGTCTGACTGTATTTTCTTTTCTAATTTGGCATGGGCAATCAAACTAGTTTCCCCTTTGGTATTATCAAAGTATTCATTTACAGGCAACTATCTTGAAAACATTGAGATTTGAGAAAAATTGGTATGAAATTCGCATAATGAGCAGCTGTAAATCAGACACAATCATAGTGCAAAGAACTCTGAATATACTGAGGACTGAGTGTAAATTGCTTTTCAGATAAAGATCCCTGTGACAGGATCTAAAACTGGAGGCATTCTGTACACGTCTTCACTGATAGACCCCAAAACAAACAGGTGAGTACGTTTAACTCAATTTTGACAGAACTGTAAATGCTGGTGGTAATGAATTTTTATTCAGTTTACACATAGTAATGTGACCGACACGCAGATGCTGACATTTTTGATATGCATATTATGTTTTATACATTGTTTTATATCTGTTGTCATAGCTACAGTACCGGGCCCGATTTCAGGAAGTAGGTGCAACAAAATACTCTGATAAACTCTGAGATCGGCAACTCTGAGTTACCCGTTCCACAACAGCTGATCAGAGTTAGTTCAATCAGCTCTGATCACCCTGAGTTAGCACGTGTGTGAGTAAGAAAAGAAAGCCATCATCAATGGAGCTCCGACACCAGGATTCACCATGGCAACGGGTAAATAAAGGGCGAAGCCTCCATTTTAATCCGATGATGGAGGATCGAACTGTCAGTGTGGAGCATGACGAGTCACTTTAATCAGCCTGACCCACTCTGACATCATCACAGACAGAATAAAAGTCATGTTATCATTTCTTTATAATATCTGCTGTCATCATTTACACAACTTGAATCTTCATCAGATGAAGCTGAATCCTAATTTCACATTTGATTTATAAAATCTAATTATTGAGCTGCAAAAATGAATGTGGAGAAACAGCTCAGACTGAGTTTACTGACCGACCTGTGTGTTAGAGACAGAGACAGCAGCAGACCCCGGGGAGCTGACCTCAGGTCAGTTTATTTAATAAAAACTGTTTTTGCTGCAGTTTATGACAGTTCAGTTTATGGTTATTTGATTGTTTAAATAATTAAATAAAAATGGAATCTATTGATGTAATAACAGCCTCACTTTATTCATTTTTCATCGTTTCTGCCATTACTGGATAAAAATGAGATTTAGAGAAAAACTGATTTAATGTTTTTATAATCTGATCTGAGATCAGCTTCACTGATAGATGACAGCTCTCTGACAGCCACAGCAGAGATGTTTCACTGAGTTACTGTTAAAGGTCAGAGGTCAGTCATAGTTTCATGTTCTCAGAAATGTCTCAGCTTTATAGGTTTAAATATTTCTGTACAGTTTTGGGAGGATGAGACATTTTAATTAAAGAATGCAGATCATGTTGGGAAAATGAATCCATTATGAACGGATCCAGACTGGATGAGCTGGGAAATGACTGGAGCCTGAACTGGATCTGGACCTTATCCGGTCTGAATCCCTGATCCTGATCCATTTGGATCCTCCTGCTGTGCAGGTGGACTCGGACTTTTCAGTGGAAAATTTGTGGAGATTCATACTCTGAATTTCAGACAGCAGAACTTTCAAACTGCTCATTTCAGTAACTTTAAATCTATTTAGTTCAGTTTGAAGTCTTCAAATCATTTCAGCCTCATCTTCACTCAAACATTCCCATCATCTCCAGGATCCAGATATTTTTCCATCAGCGAGCTTTTCCATCGCGACCAATGATCGATCACTGATCACTGATCAGTGTGTTCTGTATCAGCAGCTTCATCCAGATCAGTGTGATGTAACAGTGATGCTACAGTAACTACAGCAAATGTTTCAGAGGAACTGACTGACAGCTGCAGCTGCCTCATTATAAATGCGTGACATCATCGCTGTCTTCGTCCTTACAGCCTGTTGACGAGCGAACGACTGTAAAAGCTTCATGTTACAAAAATAACAAACTAACGTCTAACTGGGATTTCAGTGCTTGAAGGGGTTAGGGTTCTGTTGTCTTTGCTCCAAAGGTTTTTGTACAGAGTTTTGCTGTTTCCTGTCACTGTGGGCCTCACAGCACAGTAGTACACAGCAGAGTCTGTCACTGGAGCAGAGGAGATGCTCATGTTGGCTTGGTTTTGCTCCACTTTAATCTTCAGTCCAGGGATTTGTTCTGTTCCTATTGTTCCCAAAGAACAGTGAGAGATCAGGAACTCTGGTGGGTTTCCTGGATATTGTTGATAGCAGAAGAAATAATTATTGCTTTTAACATCTCTGGATAGTCTGTAGGACAGAGTAACAGTGCTGCCTTCTAAACTGGACTCTTCTTTATTGTTTGGAGTGAGTTCTTTAAAGCAGACACCTTAAGGAACAGCTACAGCATTTACTTTTGTAAATCTTCAGTTATTATATTTTTTAAATACACAGATTGTAACGTACCTTTTTCATGATAATCAGTAAAGAACGTGCATAATAGTCCAAAGACAACAGGTTGAATGAAGGTTCTGTCATGCAGTGTTAATTTTAACAGCAAATTTTGATTTAGTTTTAGTCATAATTTAGTCATCTGAATAGTTTTAGTCTAGTTTTAGTTGACTAATTAGCGTAAGAATGTAGGCCAGTGTGGAGTTCCCGGGTTTAGATCAAATTTGTGCAACTGTGCGTTTGACTGGAAGTTTTCCTAACTTGTCCTACCCTGTCACAAAACAAATGAAGTTCTGATTGGATGTCGTCCCCGACAAGCATTTTTGTCTCAGTTTCATTTATTGACGAAAGTGTCAATTTCATCATCGTTTTTCTCCTTTTAGGTAGTTTTTATTTAGTCATCGTCTCGTTGTTGCCGAAAACTACGCCAAAAATCGTTCGTCAACTAAATTAACACTGTTACAGCCTGTTGACGAGTGAACGACTGTAAAAGCTTCATGTTACAAAAATAACAAACTAACGTCTAACTGGGATTTCAGAGCTCGTAGAAACATAAACGCCTGCAGATGAATTCGCTCCTCTGACGCTCTGACAGCCACTTCATGAAGGAGGAAATGAATGGGAGTGTCAGACAGGTGGTTCAGGTGCAGCAGGAGGGGCGGAGTCAGAGAGACAGAGGTTGTTGGATAAAACCTGCCAGGTTAGGGTCACAGAGTCTGTTACCATGGTAACTGACTCAGAGCTGGAGTTAGCTCTTTCTGGAACTGAAAACCTGAGTTTCCTCATTTTAGGGTTACAAACTCAGAGCTGGAGCTAAACCTGCTTCCTGGAATAGGCCCCTGGACAAGCAATTTGTTATTTTTCTGACCTAGAAATCAGTTTTGCCTGCTTGGATGGTCTTATTGTACATGTTGTATGTAGTGGTTTCATACTGTAAAAGTATTCTTCCTCATTTTATTGAATTAACATTACACATATTTTGCTGTTATCATCTATCATGGATAGACAAGCATATTTTAGTTGTATTTAAATTGTAATATTACAGTTGAAGTTATAGCTGTGTAAACATGCCAGATTACATGTTTGTGTTTTGAGTAAATGTAAAAATAATGCTTTTTAAAATGATCACAATTGAAAGAATAGCTATTTGAACACTTCACATTGTATTAAGCTTGCACACAATATGCTGATCTGTGTTTTCCATGCTTCATACAGTTTTAAGTGTTTATTTCAGTTGCATTTATCCTACAGTGCCATTTCCCAACAACACTTTATATTGTAAAGATCCTGGCATTGTGGCATATTAAAATACCCCAAACACTACTTTACTTTGCATTTTAACAACAAACCTTCAACATCGGCCTTAAGCCATTACTCACTCCAGCAGTCCTCAGGCATGGTTTTCTACAATTTGTTAAAATTTTAACATTACATCAGCCACACAGACACTATCACACAAACCATATCACACATCCACAAAAACTGTCCATATTTCATTTAAACATCTATAAAAATAAATCAAGCAAAATGTGAATAACAAAAACTCGATTTATTGTGAGAGCTCGATAGTCACTGTTCTTGACCTGTATTTGTTGCTCCTTGCAGGTGGAATCTGAAGCAGGCAGTCCTAAACCTCTGGGAAGGACAAATAATTGACCTGCTTAATCCTCCATCAGCACAAACCCATGCAGCAGAGCACACAGAAGGGGCAGACATAGGCCACTGGCACTGACCAGCTTTATGATCAAATGTGAACTATGGAAGTAGAAGCAGGTGCTGAAGATAATATGAACTAAATCTATATTTATTCCACATTTATTGCATGATCATCTTTTTTGGGGAGACATCAGGAAGCAAAGCTCTGTGAGTGTCAAGAACTGCTATAGACTGTTGTTTGTTTTGATTACAAAGCAACTGTTGTTTTGAGCTGTGCACTCATTGCTACACTGTCTGTTTTAGTGAATCCCCTTCCACAAATCATGGCAATTTAAAAAAATTATGATGTGCCACAACCCCTAACATTGAAGACCAGGTCAAGAAAAAAAGTGTTGAACATTTATTAGTTTCTAATAATCCATTATTTTTTCACACAGACTTGAAGAGAGAGAGTGCGTGTGCGAGTGCGTGTGTGCGTGTGTGCGAGTGCGTGTGCGTGAGTGCGTGTGCGTGCGTGTGTGTGTGTGTGCGTGCGTGTGTGCGAGTGCGTGTGCGTGAGTGCGTGTGCGTGCGTGTGTGTGTGTGTGCAGGGGAAATAATAATTCACAAACCAGAACATAAACCTGTGGTTTAACTTCCTGCTTCCTGTGCATCTGTAGAGAAAACACACTTCGGTACAAAGAGGGCATGTTTGTGACCCACTGGTGTCCGTGGTTACCTCTCTTCAGTTTTTCCCCTTGTTATGTTTGTTACACTCAGTCTCTAAAAGTTTCCAAAACATTAGCATATGTGTACATGTATGAGCCGCACCCCAGGGCTGTTGCTCAGGAGGTAGAGCAGGTCATCTACCAATCAGAAGGTTGGTGGTTTGATTCCTGGCTGCTCCAGTCTGCATACCAAAGTATCCTTGGGCAAGATACTGAAACCTAAGTTGTTCTCTGATGCAAGCGTCAGAGTATGAATGTTAGATAGTAATGAAGGACGTAGACAAAAATAAGACTGCATAGTAGAGAGGCAGGGAAATCATATGATAGATGACTTACTGGAAAAGGATGTGTGTTTTGGTCTGATGTTTTGTGTCTACAGGACCCAGACAAGGCCGTTAACTGGCAACAGTGGAGGGCACAGAAGAAGGAACTGATAAGCTGCTACATGTCCCCCGTTGTACAAGGCAACATCTTGCATATTTCAATAACTGTGTCTAAGTCTGTGTATAAAAGTTGGACTAAGATAGAGAGTGGTGTCAGACTTGTGTGAAGCTGCACTGACTGACTGTATTAGGCAGCTTTGACAATTCTGAACCAGAGTACTCTGTAATACTTCGTGTCACGTGTGTGTGTCTATTAAACATCTCCTTGATTGTGATCCAGCGTCTGACTAGTGAATTTTTCCCAATTAACGAACATGCGGGGACGCAGGGTGATTCAGGAAGTACGTTTTGTCCCTTCAGTAAGCACTTGGCTAAAAGAAGGAAGTGCTTGTATGAATGGGTAAATGCAAACATGTTGTGTAAGTGCTCTGAGTGCTCAGCTAGAGCAGAAAAGCACTATCTAAGAACTAGGCCATTTAGACATTACCAAATGTTGTTTCCTCCCTTGAGATGCTCTATCTAATTTTTGTCTTGAGAAACTTGCTTAACATGCTTTGATCAGTTTTGCTGCATTTGGCTGAATCTGAGTGAGCATATAGCCCTGTACACTTTACAATTAATCCTGCTGATGTGACTGTTCCAGCAGATGGAATTATGAGTGCAGAAAATTACCATCAGATTTTGATCCACCATTCAATACCATCTAGAAAGCATCTGATTGGTAATGGCTTCCTTTTTTAGCATTATGATGATCCCAAACACATTGCCATGCGTTATTGTCATAAAACATATGAACTTAACTGTAACGCTATTCTGCTATTCTAGTCTTACTGACCTCTCAGAACACTTTAGACTACAAGCCAAATTTAACTATACATTCATACAGTAATTTTGTCTGCACAAAACACATCAATAGTCAATTTAGAATGCCCCAATAATTTATGTGTGCATAATTTGGACTGTGAGAGAAAGCTGGTGTACATGATGTGATGCATGAAAAGTGGGATGGATCTTCATGGTGGGAAGAATGGACAAGCACCGATTTTTGAAAAAATTTAAGGATTTTTAAGTGCGCCTTTATAGTCCGAAAAATATGGTAAAACACAATATCAAAAAAAACATATAAAACACCATGTTAGAAACATTAACATTACCATATTAAAAAGAAAAAGAATAAAAATAAAGTCAACAGAAAGCCTGGTTAAACAGAAAAGTTTTCACCTGTTTTTTTAAAAGAGAGTCACACACAGTCAGCTAAACGGAGCTGGAGTGGTAAACTGTTCCAGAGATTTGGTGCCACTGCCTGAAAAGCTCTGCCCCCTCTGGACCTTAATCTTGTACATGGGACAACTAAAAGATTTTGAGCTTGTGAACAAAGGCAGCGAGCAGCAGTATGTTTAACAAGTAGGTGGGAAATATAGTCTGGGGCTTGTCCATTTAGTTTTCTGTATGTAAGAGTGAGAACTTTAAACTGAATTCTAAAAGTCTCAGGGGCATCTCTGCACAGCCTGCACCTGGGGTCTTGCCTGGTTTGGTACATCCCAGTCTCTATCAATCTTGTGCTTAGTTTCTATGTGGCCATGATTAGTGTCTCTGTGCTGTCTTTCTGTCCATCTTTGTTCAGCCATATAAGCCACATCTTCAGTCTGCAGGTGCAGGGGGCTTCCATCATGGCTCTTGCTTTTTTTTTCTCCTCTTCTTTCTTGGGTTTGTGTTGTTGTTGTTCTCCACATCCCCATTGAGTTCCGGATTAAGGCGCCATGTATGAGGAAACCAGTCATTTTCTAAGGTTAGTTTCTAAGGTCTCAGGTATGGACAGCTAGTTCCAAGGGCTCAGAGAGGAGCTGGAGAGGATGTGGAAGGTGAAGGTAACAGTGGTCCCCGTGGTAATCGGAACGCTCTTTATATATACACTGCTCAAAAAAATAAAGGGAACACTCAAATAACACATCCTAGATCTGAATGAATGAAATATTCTCATTGAATACTTTGTTCTGTACAAAGTTGAATGTGCTGACATAAAATCACACAAAAATCATCAATGGAAATCAAATTTATTAACCAATGGAGGCCTGGATTTGGAGTCTCACACAAAATTAAAGTGGAAAAACACACTACAGGCTGATCCAACTTTGATGTAATGTCCTTAAAACAAGTCAAAATGAGGCTCAGCATTGTGTGTGGCCTCCACGTGCCTGTATGACCTCCCTACAATGCCTGGGTATGCTCCTGATGAGGTGCAGGTGGTCTCCTGAGGGATCTCCTCCCAGACCTGGACCAAAGCATCCGCCAACTCCTGGACAGTCTGTGGTGCAACGTGACGTTGGTGGATGGAGCGAGACATGATGTCCCAGATGTGCTTAATCGGATTCAGGTCTGGGGAACGGGCGGGCCAATCCATAGCTTCAATGCCTTCATCTTGCAGGAACTGCTGACACACTCCAGCCACATGAGGTCTAGCATTGTCCTGCATTAGGAGGAACCCAGGGCCAACCGCACCAGCATATGGTCTCACAAGGGGTCTGAGGATCTCATCTCTGTACCTAATGGCAGTCATGCTACCCCTGGCGAGCACATGGAGGGCTGTGCGGCCCTCCAAAAAAATGCCACCCCACACCATTACTGACCCACTGCCAAACCGGTCATGCTGAAGGATGTTGCAGGCAGCAGATCGCTCTCCACAGCGTCTCCAGACTCTGTCACATCTGTCACATGTGCTCAGTGTGAACCTGCTTTCATCTGTGAAGAGCACAGGGCGCTAGTGGCAAATTTGCCAATCCTGGTGTTCTCTGGCAAATGCAAGCGTCCTGCACGGTGTTGGGCTGTGAGCACAACCCCCATCTGTGGACGTCGGGCCCTCATACCATCCTCATGGAGTCGGTTTGTGCACATTTGTGGCCTGCTGGAGGTCATTTTGCAGGGCTCTGGCAGTGCTCCTCCTGTTCCTCCTTGCACAAAGGCAGAGGTAGTGGTCCTGCTGCTGGGTTGTTGCCCTCCTACGGCCTCCTCCACGTCTCCTGGTGTACTGGCCTGTCTCCTGGTAGCGCCTCCAGCCTCTGGACACTATGCTGACAGACACAGCAAACCTTCTTGCCACAGCTCGCATTGATGTGCCATCCTGGATGAGCTGCACTACCTGAGCCACTTGTGTGGGTTGTAGAGTCCGTCTCATGCTACCACGAGTGTGAAAGCACCACCAACATTCAAAAGTGACCAAAACATCATCCAGAAAGCATAGGTACTGAGAAGTGGTCTGTGGTCCCCACCTGCAGAACCACTCCTTTATTGAGTGTGTCTTGCTAATTGCCAATAAATTCCACCTGTTGTCTATTCCATTTGCACAACAGCATGTGAAACTGATTGTTAATCAGTGTTGCTTCCTAAGTGGACAGTTTGATTTCACAGAAGTTTGATTTACTTGGAGTTATATTGTGTTGTTTAAGTGTTCCCTTTATGTTTTTGAGCAGAGTATATATATATATATATATATATATATATATATATATATATATATATATATATATATACACATATAGTACATAATGTGTTTCAGTTGTGATTTTCTAATTTCTGTTTGGAAATTTGTCATATATTAATATAGGAAATGTGCTTTTTGTAATTGACATTTTTTATTGATTTTTCAGAACTTGATTTCACAAAGAAATATTAACAAAACAGAAACAGAAAAACAGAACAGGAAACAGAAAAAAGGATAGACCCAGAGAACATTCCCAAAAACAGTCTCTGATAAGACATCTAACCATTTTTCTTTTGTGTACTCTGTTCTCAAGTCTGTTGGCCATAGAAGTTCAATATTTGATAATTGAGTAATCAAAGTATAATTTAACAATTTATAAAACTGATAAGTTGTGCATTGATCTTGAGGCATCCTAATATGATCTAAGATATCATTTCCAACAGTGTTTTTAAACTTTGAGGTAACACAATGTCTCATCTGTAGATATTTCCATAAGTTGGCCCTACCTTCCAAATCAAATGTGTGAGTAAGTTCCTCTTAGGATATTAATTGTCTATCTTTATATTAATCACCAACGGTGCATATACCACACAAATACCACTGCTAAATGTTGTGCTTTTTATTGGACATGTACTCTTTTTAACATTTTTTTACAGTAAAACAATTAATGCTTTTCTTTATAGAACCAGTTAATACTTGATAATTGAAAGGGAATCTTAAAAATTTGGAAGCAATCTTAAAACTTCATTTCATTTTTATATTTTTAGGTCTTAAAACTTGCTAGTACATTCTTCCTTTTTTCACTTGGATTGAGTGTGTACATTATCTAAACATTTAAATAATGGGCAAGAATTGGATGAGGTGTATATATGGTATGATTGTATAAATGACAAAATGAAAACAATAAAATTATGCTTACACATCTGTGGTATATATGCTACAGAGTAACTATACCACAGATGCTTACACATCTGTGGTATAGTTACTCTGTAGCATATTAAAACCTATGCAGAAATAGTGAAGCCTTTGGAGTTAAAGAGAGATATTTGTCTCAGGAGTTGATGGAGTCTGCACCATTTTAGAAATGTAAACAGTTTATTAATATTTTATTCACAGCAGAAAACACTGTGGTTCATCTGGTTTTTTTTGGCTGTCAGTCTAGAGGGTAATGTCCCTGCACAGACAAATTTGAGATACTGAATGTAAAAGAAATGATTGTTCAAGGAAATGAGCAGCTGTTTCACACCTTTAAAAAAAACTCTTAGTTCTGAGAAGAAACATATGAAAATATTTGGTGAGGTTGATTTGTGCATGCATGCAGTTTATGTCTGACTCATTTTGCAAACAGCTGTCTTATCCTTTTTCCTCTTGGCCCATGCGCTTTTACTGATGTGGCTTCTCAAAATGCTCTTAATAGTCTGGTTCCTTTTTAATGTATTTCATTTTATTTTTAGTATTACTGTAAATCCACCTTGTAAGTGAGATATGAATTCTCCACCTGCTCAAAAATATCTCAGTGACACAGGGAGACTTGATTCATCCTTACAGACACAGGACTGTTAATATGTTCACAACATACTGTGGAAAGCTTTTGTGATTTGATCTGCTGTCTGTGGGACTGACGCAACACTGGTGTGTCATTTGAAATAAACAATTTCAAAAGCACTTCTGGACTGCAATCAAAACAGAGATGGGTGACAGTACACGAGAATTACCAACATAAATGTAGAAAGACTGTGGCGTACAACAGGAATTATATTGACTCTTTATCTGATATATGTCTGAAAACTGACACAACAACATTGGCCACAACTCATCCATCTCACCAGCACTGCACAGTGCAATGAGTAATAATGTTGTCAGCAAAGCCTCCCCCTTACAAGGGTTCATTTAACCTACCCAACTTCTAATACAACTATAAAGTGCAGATGCTGCAGGGCTCTTATGTAGTTTGTAAATTACTTTTTTCAGTTGTTTCTGTTGAGTGGCAACATGATGTTTGCTTATGAGTTAATCTGGCATTAACTTCTCTTCCCTGGTGTTGGAAAGAGAAACAAAAGTGAGACGTGGGCGACGAGGAAAGGAAGTGGCTACGAGTATATGATTATTTTGCATCTCTTCCAGGCAGCGTTTCCTTTATTAGCCATAATGTTTGAGGGTTTTTTAAAGGTCAAAAAATTTCCAAGCAGTTATAAAGTAACACTTTATCATTTATTACATTGTAGGTAATAAAAAAATAAGCAAAGAGAAATGTTTAAAGATGTAAAGAAGCAAATTCAATTTTCTTTTATCTTGCACATTTTGCCACACATTGAAAGATATTGAATTTATTTTGCTCCATAAGCCAGTAGCATTTATAACAAACAT
>JACBYM010000073.1:0-57543 GCA_013435755.1 Amphilophus citrinellus
ATGGCATTTACTCATTTTTCTCCTGTATTTATTGTAGGTCTTACCAACAATTCCAAAGGCCCTTTAGTGCGACTGTTGTTGTGATTTGGCGCTTATATTATTGAATTGAATGAATTGAATTGCAATTGAATTGACATGAATGAATTGAATTTGAATGAATTGAAATGAATGAATGAATTGAATTGAATTGAATTGGAATTGAATGAATTGCCATTGAATTGAACTTGAATTGCAATGCAGCGTATAGGCAGTAGTTCTCCTCACGGTTTCACTTGTAAACAACCGATTTTTTTTTTTTTAAAATTTTTCCCAAAATGATTAAAAAAACTCAACCAAATTGTTTGTTCATGCTTTAAGTAACCAAACAGCGCTGAAATAAAAAGATCGCCAACCCTCTTCTTTTTTTTTTTTTGTATAAAAAACTTATAGATAGCTTTGCTGAAGCTAGTTTGCAGTAAGCTTTAAGGACACAGTTACACTGTTTACCATTCCTTACTTGTATTATATATTATGTTTCACATGTAAGCATTTACTCGGTGCTAAATTTGGGACACCGGATTTATCCTTGCATAAGAAAAAGCAGATTGTATTTCAAACAATACCTATCCATGCTTTTGATATGTCTGGATATTTTTGTTTTTAGGCTATTGTGTTGAACCTGGCGAAGAACACAAACAATACAGTGTCATAGACCAGAGGAGAATGACTAGATTGCTCGGACTATGGAACTTCTGCAAAAGCACCTCTGAGCTCCATGTAAGTTCCACTGCAAGCTAGATGGTCGTGTTCTTCCTACGTGCCTCTGTAAAAATAAAGTTACTGCAAACTGACTGAGACATTCTGCTTTGTACCTGTGGGTCAACCAAGTCCCTTTGCTATGATTTGATAAGATTTAATAGGTGGAGGTTCATTAAAAATTTCACTCACTGTCTGTGTCGTGATATATTGTTGTTTTTGTTTGTTTTCCAGAATCACCTGAAGAGTCTTCCTGGCCTTAGCACCTTTGAAAAATATTCCATTCAACAATACAGAAAACAGCTCTAAAATGTATGAGGGACATTTCAACGGTATTTCATTGTTGACCTCTTATCATCCATTATGAAAATCTTTAAAACCATTTCCGAATGTTGCCCAATCTGCTTCTTCGTTGTAGATCTCAGGCATTAGTTGTTCCACTTCTTGGCTTATCTAATTATTTTTTAATGCTGGTGGTTCGTCTTTTGCATCTGATGAGCCATTTTTTTTTTTTGTTTCTTTTTTGGATTCACTAAACAACAGACTGGGCATACCCAGATCTTTTTGGGATTGAGAGAACGTCTCAGCAAATTTTCGATTATGGCCGGGATATTGACATGGTATTCCTGCCTCTACATGAAGCAGACACTGGACCCCCCCATTGGCAGGGCCTTGCCCCCCGTGGCTGTGGATAATGTTGGTCGGCAGCTCTACAGCCGCATCCAGGGACCCATTGGATCTCCTTTCAACAGTAATACTGAATGTTTGACTTTTCATTTTGCGTTAATGGTAAAATTCTAGTGTGTTCGCCTTCAAATTTTTGTTTGCCTTGTTTTTTTTTTTACTCGGTTAGGCAACCAGGAGTCTTTCACACAAAGATGCAAAAAGGCTATTCCCAGGAGGAACTTAACCACGTAGCAAGATTGTTAGTGGAGTTTGCGATGATCTACCATCACAGCTGGATGGATATAGGTGGAACAAAGAGCCACAATTTAATTAAAAAACCAGGAATCTGGGACAGAGAAGCAGTGAAACATTACAATCTGTCTTTAATCCCCTGTGTATACAACCTGCTATTCTACATGACATCAAGTGCACGATCATGTTTCTACCTCGTATTCAACAAATCTTTGCCACACCTCTCCCGTCTATCTTTCTAACAACTGCTTAAACGCCTCACCTTTATACCTCGACACAGATGGAGTACCGCTAAGGTTGGCCTTACAAGTCTCTCTTCTGGTCAGATCACCAGAAGAAATCTGGGGAGCGTTTGTGAAACTTTGACCCGCGATTCGGACCAAATCAGGTGAAAGTGATACTTGCATGAACAAGGATGAAGTGGCAATCCCTTCCCTTTGTTCTTCTTTGCAGCAAAAACAAACTGCTCAAGAAATCACTATAAGGACATTACAGGTGGGTTTAGAACGCACAGTTGTAGCTAAAAATCTGAAAAATGAAAAACAGGCTGATCAAAACTGCATATACTCAGGCATATAAAGTCATTTTCTTAAGAACCTGTGTTTACGGGGGGGGGGAATTCCACACAGATTTTATTAAATCACTTTGAGTTAAAACTGCTAGGAGGCCAGTTTGTGTATTTATGGCTGTTACTGTATCTCTACTTGAGAAATTCCGTTTCATCAATTTTGTATGATACACTAAATACATCGACATGCTCTATGTCATTTCAGTTGATTGTGAGCGAGAACACCAGCGTGCGTGCTAAGATTCACAGTGTTGTATTTAAACAGGATGGCCATGCTCTCATGTAGCTAAGGTAAAGATGTAGTTTATCACATCAGTTTAGTTTTCACCTACATACAATTTCCATATCCTATGTGCTGTTTCTCAGGACACTAATAGCACTTCAGTAAAGCACATTTTAGTGCTCCGTATTGTCCCACTCTATGTGATTATAATCATTTGCCGCTTTTTTTTAAAAGCTAGACAGAAGCTTGTAGTTCATTAGCAGCCTGAAAAAGAACACTTGATGGGTGTGTTAGTGGTGTATCCATTTGAGGTTAATTATTTATTGCACTTTAACTTGTTATTATTCCTATTTGTTTTTTTTATTCTCTTAATTCACATATAGCCTTTCTATAATATCATTTCTATAAATATAATATATGTGGGTTATTTTGACAATTTAAAAAGTTCCTACATGTTAAATACAGTTGAAACACTGTGTGAAGCATTCCCAACGGTTTCTAGCGTTGCTTCTTGTGTTCACAAAATTTCCCTAATTTTTCATAATCTTGTTTTAGTACTTCTTTGTTATGATTTTTTTTTTTTTTTTTAAGCACAGGTTGTTTTTGATACGCCACCTCCAGAGTTATTACAGTCCTATTTCTGATGATGACTCTGAAGAAAAAGTACCTTTTTTTTCACGGCACCCGATCTGTTTTTAGATGGCGCTTGATGTTATCGGCTGTCTTTATTTTAGCTAACCTGATAGATGGGAGCAACATTATACTGCCAAAGTTAGTGTACTTATAACACAGCCTTTCAACTCTTCTGGGAAGGCTTTTCCACAAAAATTTAGGCATGTGTTTATGGAATTTTTGGACCATTCTTCAAAAAGCCAGTTGTGAGGTTCAGACACTTGATGTTGGATGTCTCGAGTCTCCTATCTAAATTCCCCCAAATGTGTTCTGGCGGTTGTTGAGGTTCAAAAAACTCTGTGCAGGCCAGTCATTGTTCTTCCACACCAAACTCGCTCCACTCCATGTTTTCTGGTCTTGCTTTGTGCACTGGTGTGCAGTCAGTTGGAACAGGCAGGGGACCATCCCCCAAACCTGTTCCCACAAGTGGGAGCAGGGTTCTATAATAGTTGTGGATTTTTAATATCATTTAGTTTATGTTAGTTTTTACTCTTTTTCTCTAATTCAGGTAGGTTTAATTGTGGTTTCGATTGTGTTTTGCTCGTTTTTTTAGTTTTTATTTTTGGTTATTGCTTAGTTTTAGTTTAGTTTCGTTAGTTTCAGGTTTTTATTCGTTTTAGTTTTTCATACTTCATCTTCAGGTGCAAAGATTTCAAGGCACAAGAGTGCACTATTGTGTAATTAAAAACTCAACAAACGATAGCGTTCTAAAGCAATTATCATGAAACATCAACTTGAACTGTCCACAAGTCAGCCGTACTACGTGCTAAATGGGTGTAATATAATGACACACATCATTGAACATCAAACAGGGAGAAACAAAGACAAAACATGAACTCCAAACTTCTACAATAAAGTTCAGCATCAGTGCAGCAGGATTCTCAACAGCTTTCTGTTTTTTTGGAGCTAGTTGGTTAGATGCTCGATATGTGGCTGACCCATGTCGCCTTTCGCTTGTGTCTAGATGGATTGGTGTGTGTTCATTACCTGACTGGTGGTGGCTGGTGTTTTATAAGCGGTGCCGGCTGGGAAGTCTCTTTTGGTGCCTCGTCTCTTTGTGCTCATTTTTTTTGGCTGCAAACATATTTGTCCCTGCATTCTTCGTTCCCTCGAGTCCTTATATTGATGTCCTGATTGTTATTTTCTCATGATAAAGTGGTCCGGAAACGCACAATGACGGAAAGGTTAATCAAAACGTTTGGGTGCGTGGCAGCGGGAGTGTAGTCTACATGTCTCTGAGGTGAAGCCAGATTATGTCACGTTTCAGATGCGGTTTTCAGTAGCGCCTTGTGTGGCCTTTCAGGTGGACTTGGATGTTGGTGTGTTTTCCTCACTGAGGACGGGTCCATACATTTTTCATCCTTCACAACAAGGACACTCTTCTACTGTAATTATCGGACTCAAAGGAAACTCCATTTGGGACTCTTCCGCTTTCCTCGGCAGGTCCCGCTGACTACTACTTTGTGGACCAGCTCGGCGAGCGCAAGCCCGCACAGCTGCCCGATGGCGCTACCAGCTTTCAACTCGTGAGAGCGGAAAATGATCAATCCATAAGGCTTTTAAATAAAATGACAAAACAAGAAACGGCGGTAATTTTATCTTTAATTTTAGTTAGTTTTTAAACTCACCAATACAGTTTTAGTTTTTTAGTTAGTTATCGTTTTTCCTTTTAATTTTAGTTTTATTTTATTTCAGTTAACACAAGTTTTTTCACTTTCAGTTTTCGTTTTTATCTTGTTCGTTTTCGTTAAATATAATAACCCTGGTTGGGGCAATGAATTGTCCCACATGTCTTGGTATGCTGAAGCTTTTAGAGTTCCTTTGCATGACCTAAGGGCCAGAGCTCCACTCCTGGAAAAATATCCTCCACACCATAATCCCCCTTCCACCAACACTTTCACTTGGGCACAGTGCAGTCAGACCAGTACGGTCTCCTAGCAACCAAACCCAATTCATCCATCGGACGTTGTAAACAGAGAAGAAGTGTTGATTCATCACTCCCAGAAAACAGTTCTCCCACTGTCTAAGTCCAGTGGCCGCGTTGCTTTTTCATCACTGATTCAACATGTTGCATTGCAATTGGTGATGTAACTGATTGTAGTGCTCAAAGCCATGGAAACCCATTCCATGAAGCCCCCCTCTAGAAACTGTTCTTGAGCTGATCTGAACGGCCACATGAAGGGTGGAGGTCTGTAGTGATGAACTTCTGCGGCATAAAGTGGAGCCTCAGCAAATGAATCATGTCCACCCATAGCTCTTTGACAATGGAGGTAGGTTTTTTTTCTGCAATAATTACAATAAATTAATATAATATTCTTGAATAAACTGTGGCAAAAGGTTCCCTGTGAAGTACAAATTAATTTCAGTGCTATTCAGTAATATTAAATTTAAACTTCTTTCCCCAGCAACAGGTCTCATATGATACATCAAAAGGATACATGTGATATTTAAGAAATGATTTCTATGTCATCTTACTTCTTTTGTTGAATGTAGGAGATCAGAACAGACTTTGTCAAGATTCTTTCTAATGGTGACAGATATGAGACTGACTGTCACAAGCAGGCTGCTTAAAAACGTGGCATCAAAACCATCACAACATACCTCCACTTCATTGACACGGTGGATGAGGCTATACAGCCGGGTCGGGTTTGACCCGTCACTCAGCCGGACGTCTCCTGAACTTGACCAATATCTCAGCCGCATCGACAAAAGCTGGGTAAGCAAAAAACTCCCGTGGGTTCAATGCCGCACATTGCTGACCACGAGACATTTCCTGGCAACTCAGCACTGGCAGCGTGTGATAAAATTACATGAATGGATTCATTGCATGGTGGAGTTTCTCACAAGTAACCTTTACTTATTCAATTGCATTTGTCCTTCTCCAACCACATGCTTTATTCAGACTTTATTTATTTATCACTGTTCTCCCTTTTCCAATCTCCTCCCTGCATGACAAGTTCCCCTCGATTTTTCCTTCCTCTCCTACTTCATTTCGGTGGGTTGTGTCATTGTCTTTCTTCTTTCTTTTTTTGTCTGTTAGCTGATCTTGATCTTGCTGATCGATGGGACAGAGTGAATGACTGTTGCGATTTTAGGATAGGATGCGGTACTGCAGGGGATGAGCAACTCCACTCTGTGTGTCCTACCAGAGGATTGAGCCCGGGTCAGCTGTGAGGGTCTTGGCAAACCAACCAGTGGTAAATAAAGGATTAATAACACTATCCGCTGTTTATGCCCTTACTCAGCCCACACTTAGCAAAATTCTGACCACCTTTAACCTACTTTTTGTAATCAAACATTTATTCTTATCCGGAGGTTACTTACATTAAAAAGTGTGCTGTACTTCTGTATGAGTACATGACCTTGCAATTAAACCATCGCCCAGAAACTCAACATGAAGAGCTCACTGGTTGGAGGAGGCAGCTAATGAGTTGATCAACATGCTGCTAGAGTTTGACGACAATCAGAGAGAGGAGGTGGAGAAGTTTGAGGAAGAGAGCTGCACAGAGAGCAAGACCATTGACCACGTTGACAGTGAAGGTATTCCGACAGATTCCTTTCAACATCAAACAGAATACAGTATGATAAGGTATGAGATAATGCTGTAAGAGAAGATTAAAAATGCATTTCAAAAGAATTTAAAGGGAAGGGAATGCCTTTCGTTAGTTTAACTTTATTAGTACTGACTTATTCAGGTTGCTAAAGGTGTTCTTGTTGACCGTAAATGTGTCACCTTCTTAGGTGAAGATGAGCGTCTCCTGTCTAGAAACACGCTGCTCCCTCCTGCTAGCGTTGGTCCTTCTTCTCCATTGGTGAGAAGGAAAAAGAAGAGGGACTTGATGGAGGTGATGGAGCAGGAAGCCCAGGAGGTGCTCTCCTACTTCAACCACCGCAACGTGGATGCCTTGCTCAGAGTGACACGCAACACTCTGGAGATGTTGCGCAAGCGCATACATACTTCCTCGCTCTTGAATTTCTCTGGTTCGTCTTGTCTGATGTTTTGTTGCATTTTCATACATACTAAAATCCATAAAATTAACATTAATGTTTTGTAAAGTAAGAAAAGCAAAGAATAATGACATATTAGTAACAGTATGTATCACTTCCTATTCCGATTGATAGCCAGCAGTTCTCCGCTTAATGTCAGTGCTACACTATCATCCAGCTCTAAAGATCTGAGTCATTTTCATCCAACAAGGCCACAAACTCCATATCAGCTGTTTCACTTACCATCACTCAGGCCTTTTGCCCGTCTTTGAATCACAATGCTTTATTTGTGTTATCCTTCTCTCTCCCTATAGCTCAGAGTGACCCATCCAGCCATGGTAAAAGCAGCAGTCAGCAGAAATCTTCAGAGTAAACGTGACCCTTCCATCCCTAACATAGTCTTGGTTCCATCTTTGGAGGAGGTCCAACAGGCTCTAAACCGAGCTGTAGAGTGTGTAGTCAGTGTCAGCAAAGGAGTTAGCCAGTGGAGCAAAGAAAGAATATCTAAAGTGGGTTTAGTTTCAGATAAAGGAAGCAATAACTTGTGACTTATAATTAGTTCTAAATCTGTAATTAACTCTTATAATTCTTCTTTTTGAACTAATGGTGTCGTGGTCCAGCAGTGCACAAAATAACCCCTGACGTCTTACATTCCCCTTCGCAGAGACAAATGAATGAAAGGCGAATGGCAGCTCTGAAACCAGACAGCTCTGAGAGTGCATCGAAGGATGGAGCAACAACACACAGAAGCCAGGCCGGTATAAGAGAACTTTATACATACAATATACAATTAGAAGTCTTTATTTTATAGCTTAGCAGAGCGAAAAAATATTTGACTGGGGCAGAAAGACGTAATATTGCTTGGGAAGGAATAAAATCTCACATTTAATGCAAATTAAATGCATATTTAATGAATGATAAAGTTGCATGGATAATCGATTTGCTGAAAGAAATGCAAATGTTACTTTTATATGTATGTATTATATAGATTAATTTAGAAATGTGGATATGCAACCATATACAGTACAATTAAAGTGGGAGTAATTGTAAGTTATTTAGCAGATACTCTTATCAACAATAATTGCAGGGACAGCAAACCACAAAAATGATGAAATAAGTTCTCTCTAAGTAGACCCTCAGTTAAATTAAATTCAATTCAATTTATATGGCACCTAATCACAACAGTCACGTCAAGGCGCTCTATATTGTAAGCTAAAGACCCTACAATAATTATACCTGTAATGCATAATTATTTAAATATCCAAAAGTTAATGTTTAGAAGCATCTTGTGCACTCAGAGTGTTTTCTACCACATTCTGTCCTCCAAACTTTCCAGATGGCAGCACCTCAGACACCTCAGCTTCTGTGATCCAGGCCATCCTCTTCCAAACCAGAAATTACTACAAGAGTGTGTCTGAGAAGAAGGAAATAGTCAAGCTAATCTCTGTGCTTAGCAACTCCATCACCTCCACTAAAAAGGTACCACAAATATATTGAAATATATTTGTGGATAATTTCTGTAGAATCGGTGGGAATTTATGGAACTAATCCAGATCTCAGCTGTACAACTGTTTGGTTTTCTTAAAATCTAATATACATATATATGTCTGTGTGTGTCTGTGTGTGTGCAGGAAGTGGTGACTGCTCTGGACCACTTTAGCTGTTACCATCACATCTGGAGAAAAGACCGTGATGATACCATGAGGAAGTATGTTAAAATTCATGGCTCATATTTAGAGTGGATGCTTAAAATCCATCATACTAGTGTTGTTTCTGTTTGTGTTTTGAACAGCTTCATCCAGGGGAGCCCCTTGTTATCAGATTTTGAGAGCCAGATCCTTTTCTATCGAGATCTGGAGCTGGAAATAAACTCTGAACCAGAGTATATTACTGTAGGAGCTCTGGCGCTATTCACAGGTCTGATTACGTTATAATTTTGAAACCAGCATAAATTTGATTTTATGATTTCTGGCCAGTTAAGTAATGATCTCTTCATGCTCATATTTGTTTCTACCAGCACCCCTAAAGATGTCCCTCAATGCTGAAATCAAGAATTGGATAGTGGACTATGGACTTTACTGTAACAGGAAATGCCGCTCAGAGATGGAGCACATCTTTGCTTTCGTTGATGAAGCAGAAAAGAAACTGAATCGACAGATCAAAGACCTATATGACATTCGTATTGCCATGGCTGCACTGAAGGAGATCAGAGAGCACCAGATATCTATCGATTTTCAAGTTGGACCCATAGAGGTAAACCACAGCATTGCATATTTCATACCATATGGTGTTTAGCGACCCTCTTTTTATACACACAATTACACACAGTGAGAAAGAGACAAAAGAGAAGCAAGAAATCATTGCTCCTCTGTTACTGTTTTAGTAGTGTGGGCATAGTGAATCCTGGAATCCTGTACAAGAAGCCTGGAAACAAATAATCACATTTACAAATCAAGAATCAAGAAGACTTTATTGTCATATATATGTAAACATATAATGAAAACATGAGCACCATACCAGGGTCAAAAAAAAAACCCACCTTAGCAAAGCATTTTTGCACATTTAAAGCCAGGATAGAAATATGGTCGGGGAAGGGAGGGGGCAGGAGGGGACGCACATGGAGACGAAAGGGTCAGGGCATTGTGGAGCCAGATGCCAGCTCCTAGCAAAAACAGTTCGCTGATAGTGATGGAAGTTCATCAGCGGCCGTGGTACACCAGATCCAGCTTCACAAATCACAGAGAGGGCTGAGGGGGAGAGCGACCGTCACACATAGCCCTGGAGAGATATGATTGCCAGCCCAAGGCCGGCAAGGGAGCCGAATTCCTGATAATGCAGATGTTGTTTTTGGAACAGGCTGCTTGTTTTTTTCCAACAGCCTTCAGTCTCACTGGGGAACCCATTCAGTAAATCCAATATTCCAAATTCATTAGTTACCGTCCTCGGTGTGCAGGAACTGAACCTTATCTCCAGATCGAACCCCTCTCGCCTGCGAGCACGTTCTCAGCTGGGCTACTCGCCCGCTTTACGGCTCAGGTCCAACAGGCTTTGAGTCTGAGTTTGTACGGCCCTGGACAGCCCATCCACCTGGGTCGGCAGCCTCTGCAGATGTCGAACTGCTGCCCAGATTTTCTTGATTTCCCAGTAAATCAGGTATCCTCCGAGCCCAAACAGAAAAGATACCGCTACCAAATAGCCGAATATGTAGACGTCTTCCACGTCTTCGACCTCGAGGGCTGAGAAGCACACAGGTCTCCACAAGCTCCAAGACTCGATGACGTATCCAACCGGATCTGTTCCACTCAGACACGCAGGCTCCCCTTTCCCCGATCTCATAGTGGAAAAAAAATTTGATCAATGGTGTTTAGGGCCCAGTTTGCCAGATCCATGTTGCTCTCAATCTTATTCTTATTCGGACAGTGTGTGAGAGACGCTCTCACAGCAAGCAGCAAGCAGGAGAGATGGGGAGGGCAGGGAGAGAGGAGGAATGCGACCGTCTCCGTCAAGAGCAGGATAGGAAGTGCCTGTTTTATACTGTAACTGTCAGGTGGAAGTCTTAGTATCTTGTTTTTTCCTCACAGGAGTCCTATGCCATGCTTCATAAATACGGACTGTCAGTGGCTAAAGAAGAGGCTGAGAAGGTGGATACTCTACGCTACACCTGGGAAAAGCTCTTATCCCGGAGCACCGAGGTGCAGAATGAGCTGGCGGCCTTGCAACCAAACTTCCAAGAAGAATTGGTCAGCAATGTGGAGACCTATAATAAATAAAATATAATAAATAAAACTGAATTTAATTTAATGTCTGCAACTCTTGATTTAACTTAATATTGACCATGAACACCACAGCCTGCTCTGTACCACTCCAACATACTGTAAACTTCACTACAGTGAAACTGGGATGGCCTGCATTAACCGTACCAAACTGCCTGCTGCAGTATTTTCATAGAACCCTTGAATAAGACAAATTAGTGTACTTGAGTTTGTTTTGAAAGACATTTCACAAAAACATAATTCAGCAGCACATCATGTACAGATACAATATCTGATTTAAAAGCTCTACAATGAATGAGGACATTACATGCAAGGTATACATTTCCAGTTTATAAAATTTCACCTGCTGAGCAGTACTTGCCTTTGAAAATAATGCAGACACATTTTTTGGCAAACTGCACAGACACAGTTTGTTTTTTGCTGATATTTGAGTTTTTTTGAAAAGTTGTGTTTGAAATGATCTGCTATTAAAAAAAACCCCACAAAAAACATTACTATGTTTATGCTCACTTCTCTTCTGTAGCATTAGCTAGAGGCTGAAGTACAGCAGACAAAACTTTATGAACATCTGCACCATGAACACATCGCAGGGTCAAGATGGAAATGGGGATGTGTTGAGAGTTTAAGCAGATTGAAAGAAATAATTTTTCTTATTAGGTACTAGGCAGGTATCTCCATGCTGTTACTAGAAGCAACATCAGTTTGCATGCTATTAGATTTCATTGCTCAGTAGCTGAAACTGCTGAAATGCACTTTCGGATTGTTCCGGGCCACTTTAATCCCTCTTCATAAGCCCTTTGAAGCCTTCTCCATACCTTTCACTTCCTGTCTTTCATATACAGGTTTATCTTAGTTAGAAATGCTCCTCCAGAGCCACTCTCGCTTTTTTAGATGAGTTTTGACAAAGGCTCATCTTCTTTCTATTTTTGAGGCTGATGAAAGGTTTGCATCTTGTAGTGAACTCTCTGTATTTTCTCTGTCCGATCACGGACTTTGCTTGTTGAAAAATGGTTGAAATGCCTCAACACTTAATGTTAAATTTGTGTTCAGTCCCTAAAGTTAAAGCAGAAAGTCTGAACTTTAAGTCAATCATAAAACCACGAGTTAAAAATGTTTTGGTACACAGCTAAAATTGTGTCAGTGTCCAAAACTATATGGCAGAAGGTTGGAGTCTCATGATTTGATAGACTGCCTGAATGACTGTGACTGAGACTGATATGATGTGTGAGATAATGTGTACTGTCTGTCAGGCAGTACAGTACAGAAAGCAGCTCTGAGTATTGCCTTAGGCAAGTTTTCACTCCTTTGGTGTCACTGTTCTGCAGCTGTGACATTGTAAAATGATTTTATTAGATATTAGATGTTCATAAGCAACTTTTTTGCATGGTTTGCTTCTTACATATAAATTGCAGTGGAATGTAAATTCTCTCTGTTAATATAATTGGCTTGAGAATTGCAGTAAATTGAATAGCTTCTATATGGTGTTCAGAAGCAAATTATGCAATATCCATTAATTCTTTGGCACAAGTGTATTTGACTGATTTACATATTATCTTTATATGAATGCACTGGCACCATGTTTTCCAATGGCTGCTTTAACAGTCACACATAGTTTTGGAAAACCTACCCTGGATACAGAAAGTTGTTGCCTGTATTCTGTCAGATAACTGTGTATATTCACTTCAATTCAGCTTAATTCAGTTTTATTTATACATCATTAGCTCAGTGTTCTTCATATTATATGGTGCAATAGTTGAGAGAATCCCATGATTTGACCGATCTGACAGTCCTCTATGAGCGAGCACTTGGTGAGACTTGGGAGAAAGAATTCTCTTTGAACAGGAGAAGCCATTGGGAGTGGAGGGGAATGAGAACAGAAGGAAAGGAGCAGCATAGAGGGGCGTATTAGAAATCAGCTACATCGTTGGCACAGACTGCATTCCTCTCTGGGTGCAGTAAACATTTAATGAATGTGATTGTAAAGCAGCCCAGTTTATATCAGCTTGATGCAATTTTAAAAGTACATTTTCTTTATCATTATGATTCCACCGTTATTTTCTCTTCAATATTTGTAATGAAATGAAACTATAACAGTCGCATACAAGTTAGTCTTCTGTGTACTGCAGCATTCTGCATTACAGTTGCTGAAAGACACTTTCTCCACTGTTGTCCCAGAATTTGCTTTCTGTTTTTCTTTTTCCTTCTTTGTCCTGTTTTTCTTTTCGCTCCTCCAACAGTCACCAAGCTTAAGTTCTTATTCTGTGTGACGTTAGTGGACACCTCCATGTGCATACCTCCAATATTACGTGCTTGTGAAAAGGTGGTATTACGCTTGTGACTTACAGCAAAATGTCACACCACCTAAATTTGAGATTTTTTTTTTCATATACAACAGCACCAGGAAACAAAAAGGTTGACTCTGTCATTTTAATGCTGAGGGTAGACCATGATAAGAGCCATGCAGTTGCTTTGGTCCCCTTCTCACCTGTTTTCCCTTTTTCATTTATTTCTTAGTTCTTTTCCCATCTCTTCTTCTGCTGTGCTGCACATTTTCCATTTGCTCTTCCTCTTTTCTAATCTTTTTGTGTGTGTGTGTGTGTGTGTTCTGTTTCAGTGTCTGCCTGATAATGGTATTATTGTTTTCTACCTCATCTTTGACACACACACACACACACACACAAACACACACACACACACACACCGCTCCTGTTTCACCTTTTCTTCTGCCTAACATCGCTTGATAACAGTTTCAGCAGCAGCTACATTACCAGGTGGGGTGAACTGAAGTGGGGACCTGAGAAGAGTTGTGGCTTTTTTTTTTTGGGGGGGGGGGGGGGGGGCATAGTGGTGCTTACCACAACACCACATATATCCCCCTGAGACCAGGGTTATTATAGTTAACGAAAACGAACGAAATAACGAAAACTGAAATTGAAAAAACATTGTCGTTAACTGAAATAAATAAAAACTATAATTAAAAGGAAAAAACGATAACTAATTAAAACTGAATTGTGAGTTTACAAAACTAACTAAAACTAACTGAAATTATCGATAAACTGACTTTCATTTACTTGTTTTTTTTTTTTTTAAGCCTTGTGGATTGATATGAAATCATTTTTTCCGCTCTCCGAGTTTAAGCTGGGAGCGCCACAGGACAACTGTGTGAGTGCGCATGTGCGTGCGCTCACCGCGCTGGGCCACAAAGTAATGGCTGCGGTCTGCCGAGAAAGCGGCAGAGTCCCGTATGGAGGTTCTTTGAGTACAAACACCTGCACACGACCATAAGGGAATTAACACACAATCCAGCTACACAGGCGTAAATGTGGACATGAGGTCGACAACTTCCGTAGGTTGTGTACAGAGGGCGCAAAGACCCTGCAAGTTTAATTAGCAGCTAACCGAGCTAGCTCCAAAACAGAAGCAGCTTCAGGTGGTGAGAACATCAGGATGCAGCTGGATTTGAGCTTTGACTCCTTCAAAGAGTTTGTTTTTGTCAAACACCACATGTAGGTGTTGTTAATCTGCTGCACTGATGCTGAAGTTTATTGTGGAGTTTATTGTAGAAGTTATTGAGTTTGGGAGTTCATGTTTTTCTTTGTTTCTCCCTGTTGATGTTCATGTGTGTCCTTAATATTACACACATTTAGCATGTCTTGTGAACAGTTGGTTGTTGAATATATTTCTTTAAATGGTATCTTTTGTCAAGTTTTCATTACACAATAGTCACTTTTGCGCCTTGAATCTTGCACCTGATTATGAAAATACTAAAACTAATACTGAAAGTAACTGAAACTAAACTAAAACTAAGCATGAAACCAAAAATAAAAACTAATAAAAACGAGAAAAACCACTCTGAAAACTAATTAAAACTAACTGAATTAGAGAAAAAAAAAGTAAAAACTAACTAAAACTAAACTATAATGTAAAATCCAAAACTATTATAACCCTGGTGCTTTTCCTGTCACCCTCATATATACCTTTTCGGAAACGTCTCGACATGACGCACGTCCCCATGAGGTCCGCGATCACATGCGACCACCCCCATTTTTGCACCCCGCACCCCTTACAATCACTATAGGCTCCTCGCCGACCCTTCGGTTGGCTCGGGCCTAAAAAAAAGAAATCAAACTGTAAATGCAGAAAGAATTGAGACTCGATCGGCTTGAGTCTGAGTAGATTTTTAACTGTGTGAACCTTTGTTTATCCACTGCAGTAATGCTCCGATCACTGATGTTAATATTCAGAGAAGGCAGCAGCACACGCAGGCCTCGCCTTTTTCCGCTCATGTTTTAATTAACAGGCCACAGAATGATTAACAGACTCTGACCTTTCAAAGCAAACAGGGAGAACTGATGGGGGCATCCTCCCACCATTAATGAAAATAGAAAATAAATGTAGAAGTCAGGACAACATTACAGCCCCATTTCATGACAGAAAACCAAATTACCTTCTGCAAAACTATTTTTCCCTAATTTGGTGGCCTTGCCCTAAACTTTGAGCCAAATACTTTTAGTCACCCCTGTGTAAAATAAAGCAGGAGGAGAATGTCTTTATGGTCACTGCATTATAAAATACAGTCAAACCTAAGAACTATTTCTGCAAGTGCCTCCCAAATAAATACACTCACACAATAAACCAGACGCTTGCAGCCAAAGATAATAACTAATTATGAATGTGAAGGAGTCAAATAATAAAAAAGTGCCATGGTGCACTTGGATAAAACTTCAATCTGTTTGTCCTCGTTTTGATGGACCTGTAACATCTACAGGGGGTCAAACATCAAGTGTCCAAGTGAAAACTGTCTTCAGTGATGTTTAAGGCTCTTGAGTGGTGAGTGTTCATCAGAGGCCTCACTCACCTTGTAGTATCCGGTCTTTGCAAAGATCTGCAGGTTCCCGTCTCCGGGCATCAGGGAGCCGTAGTTTGAACCTCTCTGGACACAAACACAGAGTCAGAGACGATGACGGTGATCACGGCGGGAGGAGAACCTCCAACACACCAGCAGACACGTGTGAAACCAGCTTCACCAGCCTCCACACGTGACCATCATCATCATCATCACCACACACTGAGTGTTATCAGTGTCTCACGTTCTGACATCGTCTACAACAGCCTGTATGCTCGTTCCTTCATCCTGCCCTGACTCATGATGATGATGAGCACTTTATTAGGAACACCTGTGCAAACTAATCTGCTTCCTTCAGGCATTTCTTATATTTTGCCCATGTCACTGTCATGTTTGAAGGAGCAGAATATTAGGAACAGTTATTCAATACACGCCTTTGTCCCCTGTGAGCTCTGAAATAAACTTCATCACTTCATCATCACCTTTCCAACCACAGGTGTTCCTAATAAACTGCTAGCTGAGCAGGCGTCTGTAGGATTTACGGATGAAGAAGGATGAAACAATGAAAGGATGTCTGGGAGTTGTCTCTCAGAGCTGATTTCACACCTCGTGTTCCAGCTCCTGTCCACGTTATTTTATTTCATCCATTTTTTGTTCTTAAGCAGCTCTAAACTACAACAAATGTCTAATTTAAACAAAGTTTATTCATCATGAGTTATTTTAGATAGAAAAGCATTTTGGCAGAGAGCTCTGGGTTTACACACATATTTAGTCTCCATCACAGTAAAACCACTGATCAGTTAAACTTTAATGCCACAGAGTCTTCTAATGCAGGCAGCTGGTCAGATTCAAGTGCAAATATGCAAATATACACAAACAACTAGAGATCAGCTGGAGAAAGGCAGGATTTTACTTCTGTGTGCCGAACTTTGACAATGCATTTATGAAAACTGAGACTTTTTGGCAGAACAAGTCCAGAATGTAACTGCAGCTACATTTTGGACCTGTTCCAGCCAACGTGACCCCTGAATATTCTCCTGGGGATCCTCGTGGTGAGTCAGACTGCAGCTCTGGAAAAAGCAGAAATGACTCGTTTGTGTCCTGAAAGCTCAGATGGGTTCTTTAGGGCAGGAATTTGAACACACTGGATTAAAACAGGAAGAAACAGTTAACAACATTTGCTTGTTGTTAACTGATAACAGTGCACACAGAAACCATCGGGAGAGCACAGCTGGCATCCTCCTGCACTGTGACATCTCTGAATTTAAGGTCCCAGATTTACTTTCTGTTTCTGCATCAAGAAAGAAAAAAGATGCAACTTTTAACTCGCAGCACGGTCCTGAGCTGCAGAGCTTTGCTGCGTACTGCCACCAGGTGGAGGTGTTAGAAATGAGATGGACTCCTCTGCTGGAGAGGACAGAACAGACACAGAACTTCCTGAGTGTTCAAACCAAACAAAACCGTCCCCTGCAGCCTGCCTGAGCGCCTCATGCTGATTTTTTGTGCTTTGCTCTTTCCTGTTAATGTCAGTGTTTGACCAATCATTGGTCCAGAATGCCACAGTCTGTGTGTGGGTTTAATTCCCACAATTTAATAAGAACTCAGTTTGCATCCTTGGGAGAGAGAAAATAAATTAAAGAGAAAAAAAGGCAACACCAATTATAACACCAATATTAGATAGGTGGCCATAATGTTATGCTTGATTGTTATCATTTTTCTAAACTCCAGAAAAGCAGCTTAATATTTTTTTTAGCTTTTATTTTGAAAGTCAAATATGATTCGGCTTACATCATTTGAAAGTTGAAACATACACAAACTATCAGCCACTAAACAGAACTATATTTTAAATATTAATATAATTTATTTATTTATATATTAGTCTAAATCTGTTAAATGTTGCTAAAGCTTTTAAATAAATATCGTTTCATACACCACCCTTTAGACTCACCCCTCCTTACTGCAGGTATCACTGCAACAGAAAGCAGGACAGCTGGCATCAGCCTTCAGCAAGCTGCCTAATTTAACCACTGTATCAGACTAAGTTAACCGTTCATCTGCACATCTTATTTTATTTTGTTGAATGCTGATTGGTTGCCAAGTGGAACAGAATAGGGAGGAGCAAGATGGTTTTTACCAGGAATGGGAGAACTGTGGAAAAAAAAAAAAACTTCAAGAAAAAAAAATACAATTTGAAAAGCAGACACAGTGTCTATAGTGGACACTTTTCACTGTTTTTAACACTCTTGTGAGGGTAGGAATGAAGACTGACTGGTAATTTAACAACTTCGCTTTTACGCTCAGCCTGAGGCCACCAAAGTGGAGACCCTCCACCACTTGGGTCAGTGTTCATTAATAAACAGTCAGTTGACGTCACACAGGAGGATCCAGAAATCTGGAGGAAGGGAAGTTTTCAGGTCTACAGCTGCGATGTAGTTTACGTCTGTCCTGATGGGCTTCTTGTAGATTGGGCAGGAATAGAGGCGAGACTCTTTCACACCTGCAACACAGAAAAGTGAAAAATGGCACTCGCTACACGAAGTGGAAAGAGAAAATCAAAAACAGTATTTCTCATGAAAACTAATGAAAGCGAGCAGCAGCTGCCAGACTGTGCGGTAATTATGTTTTAAAGTAGAATCATTTCAGTTCAATGAAATATTTACATCAGTGTGGAGATGCCACTGGGACACCCAGCTGTGTTCAAAAAACATCTGTTTTTATGTAGTCAGAATCTGCTCAAATTAGACAACTCGAATAAGGAGAGCACAGTTATTACCCGCAAGTCCCTCAGCACCGTTTCATTGTTCTTTAGACAGGCGACGATGGCGCTCTTTGTTCGGCCATTAGCAGGAAAAAAAACACAGATGGATGCTCTTGTTGCATCTTAGCAAATGATATAACCACAAGGATGGAAATGATCTCTTAGAGTGAGTGAAAATTAAGTAGAGCAGCTTTCAAGACTCTTGCACCTCATGCCTGCACACGTGCATGTCACACACACCAACCACTTATCTACTGAAGCATCGTTTGAAGCAGCTACGTTTGAGTGTGTGTCTTTGCACTGACACACACTCCAACGTAGCAGGCAGCCCTCTTATGGGAAATGCTGGGAGGGGACATGGTGTAAACAAACCACATTATGTGTATCATTGGATCATTAGTTCATTTCCCAGGCAGCCTTGCTTGCAGGCATCCATGGGGGGGTT
Source organism: Amphilophus citrinellus (assembly GCA_013435755.1). Classification (NCBI taxonomy): domain Eukaryota; kingdom Metazoa; phylum Chordata; class Actinopteri; order Cichliformes; family Cichlidae; genus Amphilophus; species Amphilophus citrinellus. The sequence goes on from JACBYM010000073.1 coordinate 18,926, forward strand.
CTGTGTCTGCCTGAATATACTTTGGCCTTATCCAGAACAAACACTGTGCCACATACTGCTGGTAATCTATTCCCAGACAAAATAAATAGCACTTATTCTGCTTGACATTTAGATGTTACATCCAATGAGTGACTGAAAGATAGAAACTGAAAGATCTGCCGCGTTAAAAGATTAGAATCTTCCTCTATTTTCCCTCCACATTGTTCTTAAACACTAAAGCTCACCATTATTCTCAGCATACATCCTGATCACCGGCATCATCTCAAAGAGGACTTTAGGTTTGGATTCAATAAGTTTGCCGCTACGGCAGTCCCAGCCGTAGATGTACACCCCCTCCATGGGCGGCTGCGTGATGTCATCCTTCATCCACTTCGTCACCTCGTTGCACAGCATCGTGCGGTCCAGGGCCCAGTGTTTGCCCGAGTGATCTCCTGTGAGTACATGTGAATGGCACATAAATGACAGAAGTGACATTTGGAAATGGTTTTCCCACATGAAAATCAATTTTGATAAAAAGGGCTGTAACAATAGGGACAACGAAATAAACTACTTGTTCTGAAGGCTGGTTAATCTCCTGGTAAGGATTGGGTAGAAGCCACTGTGGTGCATTCGATTAGAAAGGCTCGAGAGGATGTACAGTCCAATAGGTGTTTTATTTAGGATAGCACATGATGATATACAGAGGTATCCAGGGGTGTGAGCTTAGGGGTGTATGTGTGTGTGGGTGTGTGTGTGGTTCTGAAAGATAAACAGATACAAAAGGAATTTCAATATACCTACTAACAGTATTTACACTAGTAAATAACTACAAAGGGCTACAAACTATTACAACATTCACAGTTATTAATTCAAAGGCGAACAGCAACTGGTCCCGTGGTTAGCAGGAGGAATTGCATTAGCGTGCACGGCATATGACACAGTAACAGACATTAGCTCGTACACGCAGTGCATTCACTATCGCCTCATTACTGTGAATGCTGTTAAGCATTCACAGTATTGTTCTTCTTTTCTTTATTATATATTTATATATTTATATATTTATATGTTCTTCCGTACGTTTTTCGGTCGTTAGAATCTTAAGAACCGTTTAAGCTATTGAAACCGTTCTGGTATCAAAACGTTCAGCTTCTTCAGGACAATTATGCTATTATTTTTGGTGTTCAAATCTTTAAGCATTGATTTTATATTAATATTTTTATGAATTTTTTGCTCCATTGAAATGAATGGGGAAAGCTTCAAATCCTTTTCAGCTTCATTCAACTTTGAACTGTAAGAACTTCAGCATACCTTCAGCTAGAAACGCCATTTAAGCTTTAAAATAAAGCCACGGCTTTCAGCTATTCAGGTATTACTTTTTGTATTGATATCTTTTATGGTTTTTGAACAGTTACAGTTTAAACATAAGAAGGTTTTTTGCTCTTTTGTGCATTTATAATGGTTGTGTATGGGGCTGTCTAGAGTGCGCATTCCAAATGTTAGAGTGAGAGACTTGAAATTCTTCAGCTGAAAAATTTCTCTCTAAACTGCTGCTGTGTCCACACTCTTCACTCTACAGCCATCATTTTATGCTCAAAACGTAGAGCCGCTTCTCTACTTTCAGAAAATGTGTCTCTCAGCCCTGAAAAGTGTAAACTTTTTAAACTGTGAGGCTTCAAGCGGAGGGAGTACCCTCTAACTCCTCCATTAGCCTCCATGTTAATTTTCAGGAGGAGATTTTTTCAAAACCAGAAAAGAGCCCTTTTTTAAACTGCTCCCATGACCACATTTTTAAAGATAGGAAAATAAAAATTACACCACTGTTTAGAGCAGGTTCTTGTGACGCTCACAGTTCAAAAATTAGTTTGATAGGAGTTACGGTTTTTGATTTAGAAGCATTTGTTCGGGAGGTGCGCCGAGGCAAATTCAACAGGGCTTTGCAGCAAAGTGCTTGCTGTCTCCCTGCCAGTTTTGGCGGGAAAATGTGAGCAGGGCACAGCCAGCCTGATTGGCTCTTAATACTTTAAAGTGATTGGTGGATTTCTCTTCTGCATGCAAGCTGGTCAAAGCTGAGCTGTTTGTTCTGCTCTAATAACTTCAACACCGTTTATGCTACAGAGACCGTTCAGGTATCAAAATGTTCAGCTTCTTCTGCAGATTTATGCTATTACTTTTTGTTGCTTGTAACCTTTATGGGTTTTGAAATATTCAGCTTTTTTATGATTTTTTTTGCTCCATTCAAATGAATGAGGAGATCTTCAAATAATCTTCAAATCCATTCCTACTTTTAAATTTAATTACTTTCAAGTCCTTCAAAGTTGAGCTGTTGGTTCTGCTCTAATAACTTATGCTACAGAAACCGTTCAGGTATCAAAACGTTCAGCTTCTTCTGCAGATATATGCTATTACTTTTTGTTGCTTGTAACTTTTATGGTTTTTGAAATATTCAGCTTTTTTATGATTTTTTTTGCTCCATTCAAATGAATGAGGAGATCTTCAAATAATCTTCAAATCCATTCCTACTTTTAAATTTAATTACTTTCAAGTCCTTCAAAGTTGAGCTGTTGGTTCTGCTCTAATAACTTATGCTACAGAAACCGTTCAGGTATCAAATCGTTCAGCTTCTCCTGCAGATTTATGCTATTACTTTTTGTTGCTTGTAAATGTTATGGTTTTTGAAATATTCAGCGTTTTTATGATTTTTTTGCTCCATTCAAATGAATGAGGAGATCTTCAAATAATCTTCCGCTCCATTCCTACTTTTAAATCTAATAACTTCAGCATACTTTGAGCTAAACACACCATTTAAGCTTTAAAATAAAGCCAAGGCTTTCATGTATTCAACTATTCAGGTATTAATTTTTGTGTTCATATCTTTTATGGCTTTTGAACTGTTACATTTGAAGTCTAAAAAGATTTTTTGCCCTTTTCAGTCTTTATAATGGGTGTGCAAACCCTAGGTTTTGAGCAGTTCCTGCGCTCTCCCTGCAGTGCACAGGCAGCCTGATTGGCTCTTGATACTTTAAACTGATTGGTGGATTTCTCTTCTGCATGCAAGCTGGTCAAGGTTGAGCTATGTTTTGTTCTGGTATGAAATCGTTCAGCTTCTTCAGGACATTTATGCTATTACTTTTGGTATTCATAACTTTTATGGTTTTTGAAATATTCAGCTTTTTAATGATTTTTTTGCTCCATTCAAATGAGTGAGGAGAGCTTCAAATAATCTTCAAATCCATTCCTACTTTTAAATTTAATAACTTTCAAGTCCTTCAAAGTTGAGCTGTTGGTTCTGTTCTAATAACTTATGCTACAGAAACCTTTCTGGTATCAAAACGTTCAGCTTCTTCTGCAGATTTATGCTATTACTTTTTGTTGCTTGTAACTTTTATGGTTTTTGAAATATTCAGCTCTTTAAAATTTTTTGCCCCATTCAAAGGAATTAGGAGAGCTTCAAGTACTCTTCAAATTCATTCAGCAAATAGTTTCCAGCTGTTTGAAGCCTTTCTTGGCATTTTAGCTCCATTCTTTCAGCTTTCAGCATTCACAGTGCATTTTCTGCTGGAAATGCTATTTCTAGTTACAAATAACCTCTCGCCCTCTCGAGACTACCGTACTTATTACAATGCTCACACAGCCTAAAAAATGCAACTAGCAGACATTAAATTGCATAGGATACCGCGGCCGCTCAGCTGCGCCGTTTCTCGATATGCTCACAGGAATATAATGGCCGCTGTTAACATTAGCAGATCGCTTAACCGCAACTAATAATCGTAACAGTCACAGGCAACAACAATATACTCACGGGTATCTGAACGCACACTCGTAATCCAGAAGGCTCACATCTCCCCTACACGTCCCACTTCTGCTCGCTGTTCTGCCCTTCTGGCCACACAGTGACAGCATCCCCGAGCTCGCACTCTGATTAACTGCACGAGTGAACCATCAGGGGTGCACGCACTGAGCGCATGATCCAGTGACCACAAGAGGGCTCCTATGCACAGTTTCAACCAAACCCTCAGTCCTTCATAACTACTGGAAGATAAGCACGCTCCATCATAGGAGTTGTTCTGTGAGATGATGTTACAGGAGAGGAAAAAAACAACTCCAAAATGTGAGTATTTTATCACTTCAGTCATTTTATCTTCATTTTGAAAGCAAAAAAAAAAAAAACTTACTAGGCAAACTTGGGACAGATAGAGACTGGTAACAAATGGCAAGTGCAGACACATATTACACACGCGATCAATGAGTTTGTGGTGTGTTAGGGATTATTTTTTACTCAGTGATCAAAGGACATATGTTTAAAAGTAAACTCCAGTAAATTAAATAATAAACAGTGGATCAACCAAATAATAAACAATTAAATAATACATTAGACAGAGAGCAACTGATCATCACCGGGGCTGCAGAGACTGGATCAGCTACCAATAAAGAAACTGGTGCAGATCGAGGTGTTCAAGATCATCCTAAGATCTCCTGAACAGACTCTAAAGACTCAGGAAAAAGGCTCCTGGTTCCACATGACCCTCAATAAGAAGGCCCAACTTCAGACAAACAGGTGAACTGTAAGTTCCTTGACCCCTGACCTCTGTGTAAAGTCTGAGACCAGGAGGAGGGTCATCAACAGGAGATCTCTTCGACGTGGGGAGCGTTAGGCCTTATGCACGCTCAGTCACAGGCTCTCAGTGAAGAACTAAAACACATTAGTGGTCAAAGGTCAAAGAACTGCAGGAAAATAACAACTGACTGCAATGTTTCAATTCCAGTCTGAACATTCTCAGCAGTCTGACTCATAATCTGTTTGGATCATTTATCATTGGAAGGCCACAGGAATATAATCTGCTTTGTTTCTTATAACACTAATTATTGTTTTTTCTTGACATGAGGTCTAAGGAGGGACACGTCCTGATTTCAGTTAGATCATCACAGAAAACTATTTTGCTGTGAGCTCTGTGTAAAAGGACGACAAAGGAGGGAAGTGTGAGTATGACCTCTGACCCGAGAATTACCACAACATTTCAGACTCACCTGACTGATTTTAACTGACTGCACTACATGGTGTTATATTCAGAACAAGACCAATAAAGATACACAAAGTACAAAATAAATAAATGGAGTTATGAAAGTAAAATAATGAAGGTTTCTCTCACTAACACTAAAACTGTGTCACTCTTAAACAGGAAGCAGACTGTTTGTATATGACGTAAGACAGAATTAAGTCCAATTAGTTTTCCTTTGCTTTTTAACAATTAGGACAAGAATAATATCTGTAATTTTGGCAAGTTTTCCATTATAGTGACATTTAATAACATGTTTAATGAGGACTCAAATACTAATGCTGCCATTGAAAGACAACTGAATAATGAAAACAAATATCATTTGCAATGCCTATTGTTTTTATTGTTTTATTTTTTGTATTTTATTTTTTAATCAGTTTTAACAAAAATTAAAGGAAATAAATGGCTAAATTCTGAAATGTCAAATATAAGGTTTGGGGGCCAGAATCGGCCAGTAAAGTCTTAAACCTGGCTGACTGGGTGTTTCTGGAAGCCAAAAGGAGGGAGCTACTCTAAAACTTTATAAATTTATCAATTAAGTGAAAAAGTAAATAACAAATCCAAATCTGGCTTCTTTCCAAAAACTCCCTGTTGAAGTGCCAAAGGCAATGTATTGTTGGATCTTGGTATTACAATCTTATATATGTTTGTTTTTCTTTGTTTGCTTCCACCTTTAGTCTTTAGTGTTTTTGTTTTCATTTTATTCCACAGCTATAACACATGTACCCATGTGCAAATTTAAACTGTAGGATTCCAGGATGACTAATAGACTTGTGTGAGCTTTAGCATATATTTATTTTTCCTGGTTTCTGTCCTAAATCTGTGTTAAGTGTTGATTTCAGAGCATTCATTCATTTTTATTTTTTATCTGAATAAATTGAATCATTTCTAGAACAGAAAAATTTAGACTGGGTTAAACTAATCAAGAGATCTTTAATATGAAGACACTGAATAATAGATCTTTCAAACAAACACTTCTGCTGTTAAATATGTCTCTTGGCAAATTGTAGTGTGTAGATTTTAATTGGATAGTCTTTGAGTCAGGGTGTTATATTTAGTGGGTAAAATTAATAAATAAAAACATGTTGAATAGATCAGACCACAGGTTCTTTTCAAATTTAGATGTTGACCCCAAAGGCCTGCAGCTCAGACTCAATTTTCAAACTAAAGACAGTAGGAAAATCAGTACAACTCAATACAACTGGACTAGTTTTTCATAGATACCAGTAACTGCTCTCCGCTATGTCCTGATAAGGAAATGTGCCTTTTTACAGGGAATGTTTTGCCTCGGACTAGAACATCTGTCCGTCACACTGTGGATGGGAACATCTCAGTGTGATGGCCTGTTATCGGAGTATGAATGGCATTAAAAATCCCTGGTTTGCCAAACAGAGGGCTGACGTGTGGAGGATGGGAGTCTTGGGAAAATGGGATGGTGTCTGAATTAGTCCAGGTTGTAATAAAACAATCAGCCTGAAAGGTTCTTTATGCTTTAAGAGTTCCTGGTGGAGTTCTTAACAAATTTAAGCTACAGCAGCAGAGTTTGTGTCACTGTTTGCCTTTGGGTCAAAATTAAACCAAACTTAGATTGGGTTAATTATAATATTAAATCAGGAATGTTGATTAACCTCACAGAGACTGATTGGAAAACTTAGTGATAGACCTGAACATCATTAACAGCAGAATAAAATAACATAGATGTTACTTGTGTGGTTTACTCAGTCTAAATGATCTTTAACTATAGCAGTTCAATTCTCCAGAGCAGTGTCAAAATTAGTAGAGAACTCAAATAAATAAATAAATCCTGTATCTTTAATGATGGGAAAATGTTTTGGGAAATCAGATGGACAAATTCTAACTTTTCCTCTTCTCCTAGGAATTAGTCACCTGGGAAAAGACATAAAAAAAGGGGGTTTTGAACCTCTAACAACAGGATCAATTATTCAGCAAATAAATACTAACTGATGAAAGTGTGAAAATAAATATTTGTTTCATGTGATGTGCTCTAAGCAGATATTCTGAGGTTATGTTTTATGATCTTGTGTCTCGTGCTTTAATCCACTTGTTTGGCATTTTTGTTTGTTTGGTCTTACTTTATAGAAAAGGAGGTGATTTTGGGAAATAAGAGTGCTAATAATAATTATGCTTTAGAATGCTTTTCATATGTTTTTCCATTCTTTACTGAAAAAGAGAGCTGCTCTCTCCCTCTGTCTCAAACAAGTGTGTGTGTGTGTGTGTGTGTGTGTGTGTGTGTGTGTGTGTGTGTGTGTGTGTGTGTGTGTGTGTGTGTGTGAGACCTTGTCAAAGTGTAAATACTGATTACAGAGCTCAGAGGCTCACAGAAATATCATGAGAGCAATACTGGTTTGTAGTGACTTGTTGTGCTTTAAAATATATTATAATCATGCCATTTATTGTTTTCATGTTGTTTTTAGTTTAGTTTTAGAAAAAGGAGGGAGTTGTTAGGGATTATTTTTTACTCAGTGAATACAGGACATATGTTTAAAGGTAAACTCCAGTAAATTAAATAATAAACAGTGGATCAACCAAATAATAAACAATTAAATAATACATTAGACAGAGAGCAGCTGATCAGAAAGTAGTAGACTAACTTCTCTGTTTCAGTGCATCTTGTCTCGAGGACCGGCCACCGAATGTACAATTAGAACATCACCAACGTCACCATGTTCTGTCATTAATCTGGACAAGATTTCTCTGTATTGATTAAATTAGAACATCAGGAAGATGATGTGCCTATGACTGAGAGGAATCTGAGTCATGAAAAACCAGCTGGAACGAGCCTGAATGACTCTGGGCACTCACAGCACCCAGAGACTGTTTATGCTTCGATAACAGGAGTATAAAAATGTTTTGGTTAGACAGGAACAGGAGCTCAGAGAGAGAGAGCACACACAGGCGGTCTCTTCTCAGTCCCCACATGCATGTGTACTTTTTCTGATCCTTGAATATATTAAATGTTTTACTTTTTTAATTAAAGTGTTTCAGGTGTCTCCCTTCACTAAAAACTTGTTTACCTGACAGGTGCCAGTGGGATGATAAAAGTGCATCTCCTGAGAAGCTAAGTGGTAGAGACTGAGGGCTATATTTGGTATCTCAGAGTAGTCCAATAAATCCCTTCTTAGTAAAATACAGACATTAAAAAAAAAAATACAGGCATCTACATCCTCAATATTTTCTTTATAGAGACAGCATATGGGACTTCAAAAACTGAGGGTTTCTACATACAAGTGACTTCAAACGTCAGTGCTGAACAATTCCCTCTTCCTGTTGAAACTTACAGTAAATTGCAAAATAAAAGCATTTGTTGGTCCTGAAAACAGGACTACAGCTCTCTGGTCCACATTTCAATTCAGTTTCAGGGTTACTGTTTGTAGTAAGACTTCTGTTCACCAAATTCAGCTGAAATAAATCTAATGTTTTAAGCCACCAATCAGAATCTATCTTCAGCAGACTATTAGATGAAAAAGGTAAATAATTTCAGTGTTTGTGCAGCAGAACTATACACAGCCCTCAGGATAAACGTTCAACAGCATGGATGAATTACTTATGTTAGAGGAGCAGTGATACAAACGTGAGCACATACACATAGAGAATGAATGCCTGCTGTATGACGCTGCACTCAAATTATCTACATTAATGCAACTGTTTCATGTTGCTGAGTTTATTAAATATTTGTTGTATTACAGCTATTCAATACAATTCAGTTCAATTTTATTTATATAGCGCCAAATCACAACAAACAGTCGCCTCAAGGCGCTTTGTATTGTGGGTAAAGACCCTACAATAATACAGAGAAAACCCAACAGTCAAAACGACCCCCTATGAGCAGCACTTGGTGACAGTGGAAAGGAAAAACTCCCTTTTAACAGGAAGAAACCTCCAGCAGAACCAGGCTCAGGGAGGGGGGGGTCATCTGCTGTGACCGGTTGGGCTGAGGGGAGAGAAAACAATGCTGTGGAAGAGAGCCAGAGATTAATATCAATTAATTATTAAATGCAGAGTGGAGTATAAACAAAGTAAATAAGGTGAATGAGAAGAAACAGTGCATTATGTGAACCCCCCAGCTGACTAGGCCTATAGCAGCATAACTAAGGGATGGTTCAGGGTCACCTGATCCAGCCCTAACTATAAGCTTTATCATAAAGGAAAGTTTTAAGCCTAATCTTAAAAATAGAGAGGGTGTCTGTCTCCTGAATCCAAGCTGGGAGCTGGTTCCACAGAAGAGGCGCCTGAAAGCTATTCATTCGATAAATGAACAGCTGAACCACACCTTGGCAAAGGTGTTGAGGAGGCGCTTGTCATAATCGTCAGTCACACGACCACCATATTGAATTTCTCCAATCATGTATCGAACTGTGCTCCAGGACACACCCTAAGGAGATAACAGAACAGTGATAAAAGGATGATAGGAAATAAAACATGAAAAATGTTTTTGACCAACACCCACAGGAAACGAGTCCGACTCAGTCCCTATACAGCCGCTGTAGGAGCTTGGTCCGTATTGCTGGCCATGAGTCGGACTTGTTTCTTGTGTGTTGGACTTTGTCAGGGCTGCCCTTTGTCATCGATTCTGTTCATAATTTTTATGGACAGAATTTCTAGACGTAGCCAAGTGGCGTTAGGCCTTCGCCTTGGTGGCCTCATAATGTGATTTGGCGCCATATAAATAAAATTGAATTGAATAGTCTCATCTCTGCTTTTTGCAGATGATGCAGTCCTGTTAGCTTTATCAGGCGGTGGCCTCCATGGTTTGCAGCCGAGTGTGAAGCGTGAGAATTAGCACCTCTAAGTATGAGGCCATGGTCACGCCCCCTCCGGCTCAGGCATGAGTTGCTGCCCCAGGTTGAAGAGTTTAAGTACAGTATCTCGGGGGAGTGGCGGGAAGAGGAAGTGAGAGATTGACAGACGGATTGCGGCTGCGTCTGCAGAATGCGGCAGAAACGAGCTTCCTCCAAAGGGTGGCTGGCCACTCCCTAAGAGATAAGGTGAAGAGTGCAGCCATTCGGGAGGGGCTCAAAGTAGAGCCGCTGCTCCTCCACATCGAAAGGAGCCAGTTGAGGTGGTTCGGGCATCTGACTAGGATACCTCCTGGGCGCCTCCTGAGTGAGGTGTTCTGAGCATGTCCTACCGGGAGGAGGCCCTGGGGCAGACCCAGGTCACACTGGAGAGATGATATCTCTCGGTTGGCCTGAAAACACCTTGGGCTCACCCCAGTTGAACTGGAGGAGGTGGCTGGGGAGAGGGAGGCCTGGGCTTCTCAGCTTAGGCTGCTGCCTCTGTGACCCAGCCCCGGATAAGCGGAAGATGGATGGATGGAAATTTTTTGACAAAATTTGGGCAGAAGGTGTTGTGACAGAAATCAAACATAAGGGTGAAGTTATTTGTTGACTCAGGCTATAGAGCACAGCCAGAGGCACAGTGTCATCTTACATTATTTTTCATTTATGAAGCACATCTAAGTTCACACTGGAAGAGTTTCAAATGCATGATATACTTTCAGTAAAGTAAAGCAAATAACATTGTATTCATATTTCACTAAGCATCTGCATTCCACAAGGTCCATCTTCTCTGTATCAGTACTTTAAAGAGTAACATTTTGTTATTACTTTATGATTAATTTACCATACACACATTCTAAGACTATTATACCTGCCTAACCACAGGTTAGGGATACAAAGTCTGAAAATTCTAAAACTCCCAACTGATGATTGCTATCATAGTTAGGTATTTACACTTTCTTATAATAAGTGTCACTCCACCTACCTTTTTAATATCCATGTCATCAAGATGGTTTTGGACAAACTGGACAGTGGCATTGAAATCAGCCTGGTTGAACTCGTAGGGAATATTCCATCCCAGGGGGCCATATTTCCTCCTCTCCTGGACTGTGCTGTGAAGAAACGCTACTGCATATAGCATCGGCCTCCACTGCACCATGTTACTGACGTCCAGGAGGTCCTGGTTTATACCTGGACAGGGACATGTAGGTGAACAGATGTACGGCCTGTCCAAAAGGAGGGTAAGTGTGACAGCTACAGAAAATCTTTATGAGTTTGTGAGCTTTTGATGTCAACATTTGAAGCGAAAATCCATACCCACATAAAGTTACACAAACACAGACACAAACATTTCCTTTTAGTGAGCATTTGTGATTTATCACACGTAAATATGGGAGAGAAAATAAAGAACTAAAAGAACTCAAAAAATGTCCTCCTCCTGATATGATACTGTACCAAACTGCAATTATTAATCGAAGCCAGAATTCAAGAGCTGAAGATAAGCTTCTGGCCTCCAGGAACCGTATCATCGGGCCAGGAAAAGACAGCTGGTTCATACATATTAAATATTCTTCTCTCATGTTTTGGACAAAAACACAGACTAAATGCTCCGATGCGTTTACATTTTTACAAACCTTCCAAGGATATGATGGAGGGTCTATCTGCATGTCTGCCTCTACAAATAATTAGTTTCTTTTCCACATCTACATGTCAATATTAAGTGATATTTTATTCTCTTAGGTCCTCTTTCTCAAATCACCTCTCAAATCTCTATTTTCATCTGTTGGATGGCGATTAATAATTCTAGACTTCTTTAAACTGAGCTAAAGTGGACCAAACCTTACCACCGTATGTCCTCTTAAGCCCTGCCTTGAGGCCCTGTGGTGGTTCATTGGTGAACTTGATTGACATCTGGAGAAGTGTGATGGGAAAATGTCTGTGGACCTCAGTGGTCATCCAAAGACGGAAGCTGTCACTGACAAAGTCTGTCTCTGTCACCGTGTCCATGAGCTCATCCATGAAGTCCAAACCCAGGTGGCAGTTCTGGAGTAAGGCCCAGCCACCCTGCAGACAAAGATAGTAGTGTGCCTTTCATCCATGTCAAGGACAGTAAATAATGAGTTCAAGAAATCCCTCAATAATTTCAATAATTCCAAATCACATTTTTAGAGACCGAGCATCATAATGTCTAGTTGAACTGAATGCTTACATCTGTATTGCTAAAATAGTAGTGATGTCCCACCACTCACATTAGCCATAGTTTGCTGCAGAAGCTTGCGGGCATGAACCTCTTGTCCTTGGCCCATGGAGACATATCGGGTCTCAATCTTCAGTTTCTTCCCCAGTGCTATAATGGAGTCAGTTGGATCTGAGCCCATTGAAAGGAAGCAGATGAGAGGTGTTCGTGGGTCAGACTCCTCCCACACCTTCTCTAAGTCAAGAATCACCCCTTCAGCATACTTCTCCCCCATTGCGTCCATTATGTATTTACGGGCCTAAAGGGAATAAAATGGCATAAAGCAGATGCAATTTTTTAACACTTTGTAATGCAAAGATCTAAGAGTTGGGGAAAGTAAAAGTATATATTGGAATAAATTTACTTTCTAGAAAGCTGAGAACTGAGGGAATTGTTCAAAGGATTTTATCTAGCTAACTCTTTTTACACAGCAGCAAAGGCTAGGGCAACCGTGGACTGGACTGCGAGTACAATAAAATACATTGCACTCCAGGCTTGTCTGCAGTGGACCAGAAAGCTACCCATCAGTAAAAAGTGATTTATTATCTATTAGCCACTGTAGATATTCAGGCTCAGTAGGCTGCAGAGTGAAAGCTGTTAAAATAATATAGGCCACTTCTTAGACCAAGCAGATATAGATTAAGAGATAATACACTCTTGTTTTGTGGTCTCAGTGTCAGGAGGCATCTCCTTCTTAGCTTTAACCCATCGACTTTCAAATTGTTGTTACAATATTAAAGGCCATAAAGTCTGCTGTGAATTGGAACCATATAAAGAAAACTGAACTGAACCATTTTCTCCATATATTATAGCCATGCATAGACATGTCTCTCTTCACCTGTGCGATGGTCCTGTCAGGACACCAGCGTATGAGGAGCAGCCGTCGGAAACAGTCAAGAGACTGGTCGTAGGAGTTTGGGACCGCTTCCTCTTCTGGGGCCTCCTTGTCAAACCAAGCCTTCCACTGCTTCTCATTATGACTTATCTGTAAGATCAACAAATATAAAACAGAGCAAATCTTTTATTGCATTACAATAGATTATATTACATTAGAAACTGACAGTTACTTTAGCCACCCTATCAGTCCTATAGACTTTGTATAAATCAATTTATTTAAATAAAAAATTACATCATCAATTACACATTTATTACTTTCAGACAGAACCATTATGTCAACCATTATGTTGTATTTGCTTGACCATATCCATTTTAGGACCATTTAAATGTCTAAAACCTAGGCCTGTTGCACTTTTAAAATCTGAATGAGTGGGTAAACAATGTGCAGAGGAAGCGGGCACAAAATTTGACTGAACATTTCTACACCGCATCAGTAAAAGGATAACCAAACCCTGCAACTTTTGATTGACAGTGATTCATCAGACCTGTCCTCACATACAAACTGCATACAAATCCATGCCAGGATACAAATTCTTGCTAAGTTGTACTTGAGAGTAAAAAGTCTTCAGTAGATGAAGTGAACTAGTTACCATATGATGACTATACTCATGAATTTGAATGAACTTGAAAAAGTTTCTTATACCTGTTTATCTTATATAATCCTGGATTGCAATAAAAAAGCATCAGGAGCATAAAGTCATACTTAATGCCAGCTCAAATGTCACTTTGTTAAAAACACAACAGATAGAAAAATACAGAGCTTTAACCTTAGCCGTTCGAATGGTCGGACCTACAGAGCAGGAGATACAAAGTCCACATCACCCCAATCCCCTATTCAGTTTTAGTTTGCTACAAGGCCTCAACCAGTTTAACTTCAGAGTCTAATATTAATTGAGTAACATCTAGCAAAAAAGTAATCATTAGATCTCAAAATGAGGTGGATGTTGTTCTTAGAAAGAACTGCTCATGTAGGCCCAAATGACAAAATATCATGCATTAGAAAGATAATATCACAAACTTCAGGTACAGACACACATGGCAGCCAATTCAGAATCACAAATGACCTTAAACCATGTTTTTATCTTTAATAACAACTACACCACCACGCATAACTGTGTCTAATCGAGCAAATATGAAAAAATAAAGCCGGTTTCCTCATAGAGCCATTTTAACAACATCTTCAGAAACAGTTTCAGCCTGCTTCTAAATATCAATAAGAATATGCCTTTAAAATAGTACTAATATTTGGGTATGTGTGAAATCTTGAAAAATAGTATGCCCTTTAATGAGTACTTATTATGGAAGGTCAAGAAGCTACCTGCTGCTGTATTTTATAAGCACCTTGAGACAACAGCCGTGTCTCGGTATGCCAGTGTGTGTGTGTATGTGTGTGTGTGTGTGTGTGTGTGTTTTGTACCTGATCCAGTATATCAGCAAACTGCCAAAGTTTGCTGAGCTCTACAAGGTTTAGCCAAGTCATGTCAAGGATCCACTTAGCTGGTTTCTGGGGGCAAGCTTTCAGGTCCAGAGATGCACCTCCTGAATAATATGAACATAAACAAATACATATATACACACCTGCACGTATAAACTACAGGACTCAAAATAAAAAGTTATATTTTGAAATGCAAAAATAGAACAAACGTAATCATGCAAACCCAATCTTCAAAAATACAGAACGATATCTGAATTGTGATTCGTTGTTTATCAGATGGTGAAGCTGCGTGCGTGTACCAGACTGTGGCTGTTCTGGTTCTGCCAGTTGCCATTGCTGGGTTTTATACCCACAGTGAAGAGCGCTCATTCAGTGAACTGCTACAGTGTCAATATGTTCAAAATGTTTGTAGTCTCAGTCACGAGCGTTAAAACAAGTCTACTCCTTGAAATAATAAATATAGCAAAAAAAAACAAAAAAAACCCAGCAAAGAGCAGAAACAGATGGCAGTTTGAACGAACCTGGAGGCTGCTTTGATGTAACTGATTGATAGGTTCAGATCATTTTAATAACTCAGAGAACAAAACACACAACTCTTTTCAAACTTGCGCAAGGAGGAGAGATCCGTTCCTTGAACTCAGCTCGCGGCTGAGCGGAAGTTATCTGTCCCAAAGGACTGCTTCCTGCGCAGCGCTTTTATTCAGACTTTCACAATAAGATCACGTGGGTTACACCAAACACAGTTTATGTAATAAACAACATTCTTGGCTTTTTCCTTACCATATATGGTAGTAAGTATACTGTGGAATGTGCATGTAACATGGCGTATATGAGACACGTATCCTATGTTTGTTCTCTGCAGGCTGAAAACAGCCTGCAGGTAACTACAACTTCCTTTGTAAGAAATGTCACCACGTGTTTCCATTTCAAACATAAAAAACAACAGTATCATATGTACATAAAACAACTTATAGAAAATATACAAACAGAAGATATGATAATTCATAATAAACAGAATGGAATTTATACTATAACTCCAACACTGATAGCTGTACAAAAACCCTTGAATTTTTGTTTTCATTCCAAAATGGTGTTTTAAAATGAAAAACTGTTTTTGTCCAGATGAATGTGTTTCAGAAATTGTGTCTGTCCAAAGCATAACAAAGCATATCATATTCACAAACGTGCTAGTGTAGGAATAGACAAACAGCGTCTGTGTGAATAATACTAAAACTAAGGATATTAGTTTTTATTTTTATTTAACTAAAATGTGCTTTATCTAATTTTAGTTTGGCAGCAAAAAAAAAAATCACCTGACAAAAACTACATAACGCCTTCTGGTTATTATTGGCTCTGAAAAACCCATTTCATAGCCTATTAACTGGCCGCGTCTGGTCCGCCGGCCGAATGAAGTACAATTTATATGGCAGGCTAGACCCTCCCATTTTGATTGACACCTCATTCGGCCAATCATGTTAAGAAATGGGTTTGCTAGAGCCAGTGATACTCAGAGGGCGTCACGTAGTTTTGTCAGGTGATTTGGTGCAGCCAGTTACATGATTGGCCGAATGAGGTGTCAATAAAAATGGGAGGGTCTAGCCTGCCATATAAAAGGGACTACAAACTTTCTGTGCTGATGTTAATACCAGAGGTTTGGAACTCTGTAGTTATTGAGTCAGCTCAGCGTTTGGCCACCTTTATGCATTACTTGTCTTAATAATTGGTGATCCCAGTGTGTACACTTAGTGACATAGTGGATGGCGGAATATCTAGGAGGGAAGAAACTTCACAAACTGACTTGTTGCAATGGTGGCATGTTGTCATTATGGGCAACTCTTAGTACTAAGAAGCTTTGTGAATGCAGGCCCTGCCTGTTTTTTTTTCATAGCTCAATGTAGATGTTCTGAAACTCATAATTTTGTACTATAGCATTTGAGTGACATTCCTAAGGCTATATTAGTCTTAATTAGACAGGAAGTTTAGCTTAAAAAGTAATAAGAATTTTTTTTTTATTATTATTTGTTTTTCTTTATGTACTGAACAGCTTTTATTTTGTGCATTTTAGACTGTGGAACTTTCTTTGCATTATGTTTAATTTTACTTAATATAATGATTACATTATACTGTTTTTGTAATTATAGTACATTGTTAAATGAATAATACTTATACACATTTTAAATGCCAGTTATCAACATGGTCTTCTCCCCAATTTAGACTTTTTAAGCATTCCAAATATTCAAATGAGCGCTGTATCTGCTCTCACACAAAAATAAATCACAACATTAACATTTGCATCTGCCTCGTACCTTTAATGAGTGTGACAAACTCCTCGTGCTTGACCTTGTTGCTCTGCATGTCTATCTTCAGCGTCATCAGCAAAGTGAAAAGAAACTTGTGCTCTTCATACAGACCCCGTGCTGCATACTTATAAACTTCAAAGGTCATGAACTCTATGATGTTGGCAATCCGCTTACTGGTGATGGGGCTTTTACAAGATCTGTCTAGGGAAAATAGCATAGCAGCTTGAAGCTTCTGCTAATATGTCATAAAATTATAGTTCTGAGACAGTAAGAGTGACAACTTCTCTAAGATTAAGTACAAACTACTAGTACAGATTACACCATGGTCAGGTGAAATGAATTACGTGAAAGCTTTTTGGGCTTTTGCTTTGCAAAGGTATGACCAGGTTGTTTAAAGGCACAACAGTCCCTTGATTTGCAAAGACTTTCCAATATGCGTGACACAGAACAAATTACTATGAGCAAACCAGCTCATTAAAGAAAGCAGAAAACTGTACATGTCAGAGTATTCTCACCTGGCCAGAGAAAGGTCCAAAAGTCCCAGGAACTGTCTGAGAGAAGTCTGATACATAACATTCACCATACTCATCTCTGTAATCAGGAAGTACAGGATGCTGCCCCTGGTGGCCACTGAAATCACACACAGATGCACAACTGCACAAACTTCCACAAACTTCCACAAAACAAGCCAAACTGTTGACGAGCACATTTGTAAATAGGTTTTTGAAAGAGTTTTCTGTTAACTGTGAACTGTATTAATACATTTTTAAAAAGGTCTCACACACTTTGCATGAGCATAAAACTCATGAAGATGAAATAAGTCCAAATATTTGTTAACAGCTTAAAGTTTAAGACCATGTTTGTCACTGCTTCAGCTGAATTAAACAGAAAATTTGCGTAACTGAAGGCTGACTGACACCTTGCAGGCACACTTTCACCAAGCAAAACACCAAAAAAAAGGGAATTTCGTTTTTAAATCACTTTGACCAACCTGGTCGGTACTCCTCTCTGGCAGCATCGACCTGGATCTCGGTCTCTGCAGCAATCTGTAACTTCTGAGTGACCTCTTCAGCTGTGCACTTTGTGTTGCTAAGGACAAGGATCAGACTCTCATCATCCACCAGTGAACCCTAAAAAACACACACACAAAAAGAAAAGAGGTATTTTTCACACTTTTGTAAAACAAGAGAGCACAAAGAATGCTGTAAACTAGTTTTAGTTTGAATTAAAAATAAGAATGCACAAAACTTGGCCCCAATTCACTGACGGCAATGTAGTTAACCATTTCTAAAGAATTTCTGAAACATCGCAGTTTGAGATGCATTTCCTGGCCTGTGTGCTGGTCAGTCGGTAGAGAACAGTGTCCTCTAGTTCCTTCATTTTTCTCTTGTTAGATGTCACATCTTCCAAAAGGTCTGTCCTCTCTTTCTCCAGTTCCTCGTGTCATAAAAGCAACGAAAACACAAATACACGAGAAGATACAGCTGCAGGATGGAGCTAGAGAAAGCTTGTCATTAAAATCAGAGGTCTTTGATTCTGCCGAGTGGATTGGTGGATTTACACTCTTCTCTGGGGTCTTGTCTATCATGGTGGCCTCTTTCTCTGGTAGCTGTCTATAGTATGCTTACTTGTGACTGCAGCCACATGAAAGTCAGGAAGCTGAGCTGTTGGCAACAGATTAGTAAATACCTTATCTGAATGAGTGGATGAGCAGAATATTCACATGAAGAATGGAAGGAAAACAGGGTGATGATAAGATTTGTACAGAGGTGTGGTTGCCCCGTTGATCATGGTACAAATGATTCTCCAGCTTACCTCTGAGTGTCCAAAAGTGTTTATTTCTGCATTTGCAGTCTTGTCTTCTGGGAGCATGAATTTGGCCAGCACATCAAATCCCTTTTATATTGTGAGAGACTGTAATTTGACATTTTGTTCTGAGAGTGGGAGAGATTAAAGTAAAACAAGATCCATCCTGTTATCCAAACCAAATTTAATGGCGACTCATAAGTGGGCAGACTATCATCATCACATTAAACTGACTGCTGTTAAAAGGGTAAAAACATTCACTTGTTAATAGCAGGTGTGTTTTAAATCAATTATATTGCTATTTTTATTGTAGCTTTATAAGCATATTTTCTTGAGAACTGCAATGTTGGACTTTGATCCAACAGGTTTTTATTGATGATAAATGCTCTTTACATACATGTTTAAGAAAATGCAGTTTTTTAGATTTCTTATGATTTTACTTTTACTTTGAGACTTAATATGGTCAAGACAGCAGGCTCATTTGAAAACGGAGGGACTGAGAGGACAGAACTATTAAAACTCTATTCATACCCCTTCTATTACTGCATATGAATGATTTCAATAGCTTAAAAAGACAGATGTAAGTCATAGCGAAGCTGAGAGCTGTCTGTAAAATTGAAGTGTGACTGAAAGTAAAAAAGAAGATTCAACAGTGATGTCAGGTTTGTGAAAACTGCATGAACTGCAAAGACAAGAGGCAGGTTTTACAGCTGAGACGGTGGCTTCGGCTCCCGTTATGATTAAATCCATATTTAGTACACAGACAGCAAACCCCTTCCCATTTAGAATGAATCTTTCATTTCATGGTCAGCCATCACTCGAGGGAAAATTGCTTTTCTGCAACAAGACCAGCCTATTATTTAAATAGGTTCCTTCATAATGTATAATCTGGCTCATTTGTTTGAGTATTTTAATACCTGTTTTTCAGTGAGGATGACTCTGCCCAGCAGCTGGTCCTCCAGTCCTCTCATGGTGACAGTGAAGTCAATGATGGATGTGCGAGCACTGATTTCAGGAGTATAAGCTGGATTAGGCAGCTTGGTGGTCATGTAGAACCTGAAGCCCTTCATCACATCCACCTCTTTGTCACCAATTTTCACCTGCAAGAAGAAAGGCCGACAAGGTGTACATCTGTTATTATTTATTAACATTATTACAAATACAATAATACAAGTTGGAATTAGTGAAGAGAGGTCTGCATTTCCTACTTGGTTATTCATTCAAAATCTACCAACAACAATTTCAAGGACATAGCTGCCAAAATCATACATTTAAGAAGACATGTTTTTAAGGCAGGTGTAATATGCCATAATGAGACACATGTCACCATCAAAGTATCATGGTGTCAGTGAGAAAATGCTTTGCAAATAGAGCTTCTCACATTGTATTCACATTTATATCCCAGCTGCCATAGTGCAAGAGGCAGGGTGCCCTGGGCAGGTCACCAATATGTCACAGTGCTAACACAAAGAGACAGACAACCATTCACACTCATACCTAATCACCAGAATCACCTGTTAACCTAACCCCAATAACTGCATGTCTTTGGGAGGAAGCCCACAGACACGGGGTGAACATGCAAACTGCACACAGAAAGGCAGATGGTGCATTTGAACCCAGCACCTTCTTGCTGTGAGGCAGCAGGGCTTAAAAAATAAATACATTGTGTTTGTGATGTATGTGGCAATAATTTCAGTTCATGGGTATTCGCATGGCAACAGTTTGCAAAAAGAATGAATTTACACTGTGTCCTCAATTGTGGACTTTTTGGAAATCTGCTGCTCAAATCTTTACTAGCAACACAGAAGAGAAATATTTTTTTTTGTTTGTTTTTTAACAAAAGTACAAAGCATTTTACTGGCAGACAAACCAATTTAGAGTGTTTCACATGCATTTACACACATTTCTGAATGTCCTGTTGTTCTCAGTCTACTTCCAGAGGTTAATTTCAGGCTGTCATTTTGGCTAAAAAAAAATGCAAACAAAACCACCAGCACTCAAACTATGATCTGCAGTTTTCCAAACTAAAATGATCTAGTTTCAGTATAACATAAAACTGAAGCCTGCATTCTAGGAAATCATCTATTTGAGTTGCTCTGAAAACATTTTTTACTGACATGCCCCACAACTTCTACAACACAAACAGTAGCATCAGGAAGCTCTGCTTTGTTTATTATGCCCAATAAAATAAAATCCCACCTGCAGTGTCTCAGTGCTCCACAGTTAGAAAACCACTGAATTAGAATGTGAGCTATACACTGAATACAGGAGCATCATGTTTGTCTACTACATTTAATTTAATATTATTTTAAGTACTAATTAAGCTTAATTTATGTGATGTTTCTAACTTGTTTGAAATTAATAAAAAAGGACACAAATATAAATAGAAGCTGGCACCGTCCGCCTTTAAACATACCTGTCCATTTCATACCCTTCTAACTAAAAATGAAATCTAACACATGGGTGTAAGTAGGATTATTTACTTCTTTTTTTTCACCTTGTAAGTGGAGCCAGTTTTGATGAAGTTTTTCTCAAGTATGTTGTCAAGTGCAGGGTCCAATTCCTCCCCCACATCCTCAATTAAAAGCGGTCGACCAAGAGACAAACTGTCCTCGAGGTGGTTCTTGAAGTACTTGTGGTTCAGTGAGGTGATCTGAGAGCAGAAAAGTAAACACATTTTAATGTGCAGTGTAGCTGACAGCCTGGATGAGCCCTAAACCATAGAGCCTAATATTGAACTGAGAATATGAAATAAATGGGCTAAAATTCATACATGTTCTAAAAAACACATTAGAATATGTTGAATTTATAATACAAAAACCTTCCCATGTGAGCTCAGCGGCAACAATATATATACATGTTTGGTTTCCTCACTATTCCTTCAAAGCTACAAAGGTCAGCCTCTGCCTGGTGATTCTCACTATTCAAGCTAACAAAGAATTGCTTTTTAAGTAAGCAATTTTTAGCAAAAATAAATAAATTGTTTTTTTCTGATGATGTCACTTGAAGAAAGGGTTGAAACCTACTGGCTGAGGAAATGTGTCTTCAGGATGTTCATAGTGGGATTTCAGAATGCACTCAGCTCAGAGATTGCCCCAAACAGGGTCAGTGACCTCAGCTTAGCTTATTATGCCTGCAGAACTGCTGGTAGTTTTTTTACATTGTGCTGTGCATATTGGACGGGAGGAAGGACCAAGGGCAAAAACAATTTAAAACTATTGTTCTTATCAAGCAATGCAAAGATGTTAGAGGCCACTAAAAATCAAAATGGAGCCAGGAGATTTGGAAGAGTGAAGAAGAAATGGTACAACGCAAAAGGATGCATTAAAAGGCAATAACAACGGAATACAGATAAGCACGGTAAAGTTCTAGTATACTGTAAAATTATTACATGCATTGATTTAACCTTCATAGGTCAAAGTCTCAAAGTTGCTGAAGACAGTGTTGCAAACCTGCAGCTCATTATTGGACTCTTTGTTCTTGATCCAGATTTTTCCCTGTGTCTGTGGGTCGATAAGGAGGGGGAAGCGGGCAGCTTTGGTTACAATAATGCCATTTTGAATGGAAAGGTCATCATTCGGGAGACCCTGCAAGACAGAACGTGAATAAATGGTGAGGTTTTATAGGTTGGATGTTGCAATCTCTGAACTGGAATATATAATATTTCAGCAATAATTGTTTTCACTAACTAACTTTCTGCTTTTTCTTTTGACAAGCAGAGGAAAGAAGGCCACAGTGACAGATGTAGCAATACCAAGGGATAGCAACATCAGGAAGAAGGAACACAAAAAACTGGAGAAATACCCAGGGCTGAGAGAAGAGCTAGAGAGGATGCATAAGGTGAGGGCAACAGTGGTCCCTGTGGTAAGTGGAACACATGGGCAGTGACCCCCCAAACTGGGAGAGTGGCTCAAGCAGATTCCAAAAATGACATCTGAGTCAGGGTGAGTTGGGAATTTGGTGACGTAAATAACACTGATTATCTATTATCTCATCACGGTTGTTAGTGGATGGGAAATATCAGGGAGCAAGTGAACATTTTGTCCTCAAAGCTGATGTCTTAGAATCATGAAAAATGGGCGGGCATAAGGATTTGAGTGAGTTTGACAAGGGCCAAACTGTGATGGCTAAATGAGAGCATCTCCAAAACTGCAGCTCTTGCGAGGTGTTCCGGTTTGCAGTGGTCAGTATCTATTAAAAGTGGTCCAAAGAAGGAATGTTGGTAAACCAGCAACAGGGTCATGGGCAGCTAATACACAGTGCATTGCTTTTTGTTGTGTATGGGGCTGCATAGACCAGTCGGGGTGCCCATGCTGACCCGTGTCCACTGCCGAAAGCCCCAACAATGTGTACATGAGCATCAGAACTGGACTACAGAGCAATGGAAGAAGGTAGCCTGGTCTGATCAATCACATTTACTTTTACATCACATGGATGGCTGGGTGCATGTCCGTCACTTACCTGGGAAGCATTTGGCACCAGGATGCACTTATGGGAAGAAGGTAAGCTGGCAGAGACAGTGTGATGCTTTGGGCAATATTCTGCTGGAAACCTTGGGTCCTGCCATCCATGTGGATGTTAATTTGACACATACCACCTACCTAAGCGTTGTTACAGACCATGGGCACCCTTTCACGGAAACAGTATTTCCTGATGCCTGTGGCCTCTTTCTACAGGATAATACACCCTGCCACAAAGCAAAACTAGTTCAGGAATTGTTTGAGAAGCACAATGACAAGCTTGCGGTGTTGACTCGGCTTCCAAATTCACCTTATCTGTTCAATCAAGCATCTGTGGGATGTGCTGGACAAACAAGTCCGATTCATGGAGGCTCCACCTCGCAACTTACTGGGCTTAAAGGACTTGTTGCTAACATCTTGGTGCCAGATACCACAGCGCACCTTTAGGGGTCTAGTGGAGTCCAACACAATATTAGGCAGATGGTCATAATGTTATGCTTGATCGGTGTATATATTCTGAGACAACTTGAATAATTAGTGGTTCAAGAGTCAGTAGAAAGTTTAAAGTGAGGCAAATATCAAATTAGCCCATTGTCTATCAGCTGTGTCCCAAAGCATGAGTACTATTCCTTGGGTCCACATTTAAAACATTAATTAAAAATATGACTGCTCACAGTCTCTGAACTAGATCAACAACTGTAGTGTATGTGAAACAGAAGTATACCAGAGTTATCATATGCTTTATATGCTGCATCAATGTGTAGTAAAAATATTTCTAGTTGACAAAATAAATCCCTGACCTGAAGGTTCCATTCACCAACAGTGGGCTCATCAATGAGTAACTCAGTCAGATTGAGGTTGTTCCCAAATGGGATGCAACGTTGCTTCAACTCTCGCGGCCAGTCACTCAGTAGAAGGTTACAAAACTCCTGATTGAAAGGGCCTGAGTAAGAGAGGAATGCCGTGGCCAGAAGAACATCACCTGGAACAGGAAGACATGTTGTTATGTATATATACTTAAAACAGATGTCAGCATAATCATATGTGGGAGGTTTGTTTATGTACTGAAATGAGAAAATGCCTAAAAAAATTAGTGGGGAAATTTTAACGTTAGCCATACTTCCATGTGGAACAGCAACATCACGACCACCCTGCTGATAAATGAACAGCATTAGCATACAATAATGGCATGAAACATTAAGGTTATTACTCCAAGTATGGCTTAATCATCAAAGATTTTTCACTTTGCTCTACATTATTCATCCACAGAACATTTCACATATCATAGGAACAACTTTATGTTATTAATGATAGATATTATTATTATGGTGCAGAGACTAATTCCATGTTTTAAAAAAAAAACATTTAAGTTTGAAACTTGCTGTAAAACCCACCCATGAGGCGTCTGGTTTGGGCAGCAAACTCTTTGCTCTGTTCTGTCCATCTCTCCTTCTCACCAGCGAGACCGCTGATGAGACTGGACGCTGTCTGCATCTTGTGTCTGCAGCGCTCAGCATCCTCCAGCAGCGTCTGATGAGAAAGGGGCCCCACAAACAGGTCAGTACGTTGACGTGTCTATTTAGCCTTGAGTGTCTGTCCAAGTGTGTCTTCATCTACCCAAGTCTTATTTAACCGTCTGTACATTCATATTAATTGTTTTAATTCTCTCCTATTTTTCTCCTGGCATTGATTAAACCCCTAAAAACTCATCTCTGTTCATCGGTATTACATATTTATAAAAAAGAAATGTTTCCACCAATTCCTTCAAGCCTTAAATAATGTAGGTGAAATCCACCATCTTTATATTAGTACACATTAATCTAAAAATATTTGCTTCTGCTTCGTCCCTCAGCCACCCAAATGTTTCCAGTCTACAGCAAAAATAAAGGGATTGTCCTCACTGTTCCTATACTTTTGGAGGGGAGTGTAGCAAAAAGTACAAGCTCACAAAGTCTCACTCTGAGTTGAAATGAAACCTGGGGGCTTAAAAACAGTGAAAAGTGTCCACTATAGACACTGTGTCTGCTTTTCAAATTGTATTTTTTTTTCTTGAAGGTTTTTTTTTTCCACAGTTCTCCCATTCCTGGTAAAAACCATCTTGCTCCTCCCTATTCTGTTCCACTTGGCAACCAATCAGCATTCAACAAAATAAAATAAGATGTGCAGATGAACGGTTAACTTAGTCTGATACAGTGGTTAAATTAGGCAGCTTGCTGAAGGCTGATGCCAGCTGTCCTGCTTTCTGTTGCAGTGATACCTGCAGTTAGGAGGGGTGAGTCTAAAGGGTGGTGTATGAAACGATATTTATTTAAAAGCTTTAGCAACATTATTTAAGAGATTTAGACTAATATATAAATAAATAAATTATATTAATATTTAAAATATAAAGTTCTGTTTAGTGGCTGATAGTTTGTGCATGTTGTTTCAACTTTCAAATGATGTAAGCCGAATCATATTTGACTTTCAAAATAAAAGCTAAAAAAAATATTAAGCTGCTTTTCTGGAGTTTAGAAAAATGATAATAATCAAGCATAACATTATGGCCACCTATCTAATATTGCCTTGATCACCCTTTTGCTGCTAAAACAGCCCAGACCTGCATGTTCTCCCCATGTCTGCATGGGTGTTCTCCGCGTACTCCGGTTTCCTCCCACAGTCCAAAGACATGCAGTTACTGGGGTTAGGTTAATTGGTCACTCTAAATTGCCAAAAGGTGTGAATGTGAGTGTGAATGGTTGTCTGTCTCTCTGTGTTAACCCTGCGACAAGCTGGCGCCCTGTACAGGTCGCCCTGTGACAGCTGGGATAGACTTCATATGTGAAAGACTTGATATTATATAAATGCACTGAAAATTTTTTCAATCAACACTCAGCTTTTCATAGATTAAACCCCCATATTGAATACAATAAAAATACTCACAAAAATATGCAAATCACATCAATGACAAATGTACCTAGTACTGTGTCCTTCCTATTCCTGTGGAAAACAGTAACAGGGACATTTTATGCTGAAAACAGCCTTTATTACTCATGTGATGCACATCTAGCTAGCACATGAAGACCACATAAAGGATTTTTAACATGTTTATCAACAATGTGATCAACATTACAAAAAATTAAAAATAAAATAGGTTAATACTGTAGATAAGGGTCACAGGGTGATCATGTTATGCTTTAACATCAGTGAACCACTCTGAAACATGGAAAACATGAAAGAGTGATATTTACGCTGGTTCTTGTACATACCTTCTCTCCACCCCCCACCTCCCCAAAAAACACCTTATTGTCCATCCATCCATCCTCTTTAGGACAATGAAGGGACCAATTCAAAAGGATTCCCATAAGAGTAACAGGGAGGAATTCATGGACACAATTTATTTCAGATTTTAAACATAAAAAAAACAACCCCTGTATACACTGAAAAAAAAATGGTTTAGAATAGTGAGGCTATGCGACAGTATTGAAAAATGTCAAATTTTCAAAGATTGGTGACTGAACTTGAACAATGATGACTGTGACATGGCATTCTGGGCTACTTGTGCTTAAAAAAAATGATAATTGTAAAAATAGATACTTTTTGACACAATTCCTTTGTTTGGTGGTGGTGGTGGGGGTTAAGTATGAAAGGTAAACTTTTAGAAATATGTAATGGCCCATTTTTATACATAAACAAATTTCTGTCATGGGAACTCAAATGGCATGACCCAGATATATCAAGACAGGGTTTGTGAATCTGCTAGAATTGTCATAGTCCTGGACCGGTGGCCCAGTGTTTGAGTTCTTTTTGTAAAGTTTGGTTTGTTGTATTTTGTAGTTGTGTTTTCTTCAATTTCCTTACAGTTTAGATCCTTTGTTATTGTTTGGTATCCTGTTATTAGTTATTTGTATGTTTTTCTGGTTTCCCTTTGCTCCTGTGTGTTTTGTTCCTGGGTCTTGGCCCATCTGTGTTTAGTTCCCTTCCCTCGGTTTCCTTGTGTGGTGTTAGATTCCCTCTGTGTCAGGTTTTCGTGTGGCAGGTCTGCGTGTGTCATGTTTTTTTTTTCTCTTCAGTTCTCAGCGGAGACAGCAGGGTTATTATAGTTAACGAAAATGAACGAGATAACGAAAACTGAAATTGAAAAAAACATTGTCGTTAACTGAAATAAATAAAAACTATAATTAAAAGGAAAAAATGATAACTAATTAAAACTGAATTGTGAGTTTACAAAACTAACTAAAACTAACTGAAATTATCGATAAACTGACTTTCATTTACTTGTTTTTTTTTTAACCCTTGTGGATTGATATGAAATCATTTTTTCCGCTCTCCGAGTTTAAGCTGGGAGCGCCACAGGACAACTGTGTGAGTGCGTGCGCATGTGCGTGCGCTCACCGCGCTGGTCCACAAAGTAATGGCTGCGGTCTGCCGAGAAAGCGGCAGAGTCCCGTATGGAGGTTCTTTAAATACAAGAGCACAGATAGAATCTAAAGTCTTGTTGTGGTTGATGAAAAATGTGCGGAACACTTCTCAGTCAGGAAAAACCAGCAACATCAAAGTCCACCTCAGAAGCGCACAGCGGCTACGGAAACCGCTCTGATCCTACGAGGTAACCTGGCCTGCATCTCTGGAGAAACGGGACTACTTGTCGGGTCCATGCAGCCCAGCAGACCCGTCGCTATGGGCGGGCCCTAGGGGGGCGGGCCCTAGGGGGGCGTGCCCGCCCACTGATACGCTTGGGCCCGCCCTGGCCCGCCCACGCAAGCCAGATCACTAATCAAGCTAATAGTAGTGCCCCCCTGTTGGATTTCATAAGCTCCCCTTAAGACTGAGATCTGGCGACGGGACTGCATCCACTTGGTTAAATTAGGACACGCCCAGCGAGCTAGTGCGGGTAAATGGATCAATTGATAATAATTAATAACAGTTTTGTGATATCAGTGACATGTGTGTGTGTTTACGCCTTCAGGTATCCAACTTGTTTGCCCGTGATGAAATAGATGAAATCCTCAATGATCTCATTCCTATCATGAAGCGAGAGTTTCCACGGAGTCCTCCAACCAATGGAAACCTGTACGAGTACTTCATGTCACGAGTTCGACACAGTCATTCTGTGCTTTTTCCCCCGTTGGGGAAAAGTTCCGCAACCGAGCGTTGAAGTTTCCAGCGCTGATATCTGGTTGCACCATGGACTGGTTCAGCCTCTGGCCAAAAGATGCGCTCGTTGCAGGTATTTACAAGAGACAATTTTATTTTCACATATGTGACCTGTGTATTTGTCACATTTGTTGTATGCCGTAAATGGTAAGCTCTATATTCCATTTAAAGTGGCTGCTGTGGATATGGGATATAAACTCAATTGTCAGTTTGTGAAAAAAATAATGATTCCCCAGTATTTGCAAATAACTGAAGGTCAATATATGTGTTGCTTCAAATGAATAATACTGCAATAAGTGTTCAATGACACTCATACAAGTTTCAACTGAGTTTTAAATACACCTAAGATTTGTCCTGAAAACTAAAAGCAAAACATAAATTTAACATGCATTATCTGACAGCCTGTAAGTCCTATTTGAGAAAATGATTTGTGAAAATATCAATATTTTGTAATTACCTTGCTCTCTTCTTCTTTTTTCCAATTTTCTTGTATTTTATTGACTTAATCCAGAGTATGATTCAGATGTTAAAGTAATATACTATCTACAAAAACCAATAATGAGTACTGTCACAAGCACTTACAGTCATTCCTTCTCTGAAAATGATCAGATAGCATTTCCGGCAATGTCAGTGTAAGAGGCAGTCGGCTAGTGTAGGTATATTTGTTTTCAGCTGCCAGCTTTGTTTATTGTTGGGATAACAGGCTTCCTTCGTCCCGCTCCCCCTGGGTTCGTTAATAAAGGACAAAGTTAGACTTTCAGTTTCATTCTTAAAAATTTATTAACCCTATACCTCCTAAGCCTTATATGTCCGCCTTGGACTTTTCTGCTTAATTGAACTATAAAAGGGCCTGAAAATGCCCTATGAGTAAGTGCTTTTGCCCATTTTCCACAACACTTGGAACTTTCAATATCTGACAATTATTTACAATTTACTGCATTTATAAGAGTGTATCAACAGTTTTAAATGAAGAAAAAACAAAAAGCGCCTTTTGATTTTAGACATTTACTGAGGAAAAAACACTGAAATTATACATAAACATATTTTGCAAGTCAAATTTGGAATTTGAGGTGTATAGAACATATTTACAATAAATCTGCATTATTCCTTGTCTCTCAGTGTGTTAAAACAGAGCAAACTGAAAATTATGTTCAGGTGCTTTTCCCCCCATCTCTCCTCTCTGGCTGCAGACACAGTACCTTCAGATTTCACTGCCAGCTTTTCTGGCTGCAGTCACAGGCCCACACCACAGGTCACCACACACATTCAGGCATTGTTTCAATGACAGAATCAGTACTGCCTGGATGTGTGAGATTTGACATCTCTTGAGATGGGCCAGTTTCTAAGAGAACTGCAGTATCAAAAAATATGAAAAGATTTCACTTGGGGGAAAAGTTCACCATACTGAGGGGAAGGATGGACACCAGGAATCTGTTTTGGGTTGAACCTCACTGGGACTCAGTCTTTGTGCTCTGCCTCAGCCCTCCCTTCTTCTCAGTCAGCAGTTTTCCTCTCTGAGCGTTTCCGTTTCCGTTTCCCATGAATTCAGTTACCAAATCCCGTTTATTCAGAACGTGTCGGCGACGTCGACGGGTCAGCGCTTGCACCGCGCTTCGCGAACCTACCTTAAGCGGGGTTACTCTTTCTCCCAATAGCAGCAGCGGGGTGGCCAATCAAACCATTGCACAAACTCCATCAGAGTTTTTTGGAATCCTTACGGTTAACCGCCTACCCCCACAATAATAATACAACCCACTTCTAGCCCATGTTCCAATTTCATCCCCGCCTAACGTGGTGCTGCACCAATTTGAATCGATGCTACCCACAGTGTCCTAAAAGAAGTTGGGTTTCCAGCTTGAGTTGTCGAGTTGAACTTAAAACAGGTGTAAGTTTGGTTGCCCTTGACCGCTTCAAACGGGGCCGGTTTGGTTCGGTTATCAATTGGGGGAAATATCGCCGCCAGTGTAGAACAATTCAAGGGGGTCCCTTCTCGGGTCAATCCTAGCATACAATTATACCCCCATGTGTCATTCGGATATAATGGGGCGGGTTCAGTATATAAATGTGGGCGGGCTGAGGCGCAGGCGACACAGTCCTCCATCCTCTGTTCGCGAGCTGTGGATACTAACCAGTCCAGCCACGTTTCCTTGTCCATATCCAGTCGCAAGCTCTATTGCTTCTTGCGCTGTGAGCTTTGTATAATCAGTTACTTTGACTCGCAAATCTATCACCGGTTCTATCTCAGGCCTGGTTTTGTTCATAATGGAATTTGCTTGCGAGGTTTGCGTTTGTGCCTTGCCAATAAAATTTATTTTGATTATTCCCTATGCGTCAGATCTGCACCTAAAATTAAGTATAAAGCCTTGGGATCATAATCAGACTGAGGAAAAAAACCCCAGTCATTCGGTCAATACTTAACATTACCGGATTCACATTCTGCTGTCCCGATGCCCCTTGCAGAATTTTCTGAAATTTTATCTGATACGCCTTTCCTTGGGGACCATAAGAATAATTTGGGGTCCAAAAGGGACCCGTCCATGCTATTACCTGTCCCCAATCCGAACATAAGCTATTGAGGCATCCTAAGGGCCCTCTAGAACAATCAGCTTGTACTCCTGGGCCACACACAAGTACAAATCATAACCCCGCCAAGTTACTGATCTCCCGCCGCAGTCAATTACGTCGCAAAGATCGAAATGGAATGATTGAGGTGTACCCTCTACATAATTAATTTCTACTCCCCCATAACGTTTTAGACATGTGTCTACCATCTTCGGGCTGGCGTTCACGTTACGTTTGTTTCTTTTCAGCCCACTTGTGACTGGCTGCAGTCTGGATGGCTCCTCTCCTTTCAGGTCCCTAATCTGGTTCTCGAGTAGGGCAATGGAGTCCTCACCTTCCTATAACACATCTTTCCATTCACATATTAGTACAATCACATGAATACTACAAACAATCCCTATGCTAAATACTCCAAGCATGGTCATCAATTTCCAGTTATCATACATTTTGCCAGTCATAATGAGTTATGTGTGGTGAAATTATCTGTTATTCTGGTGCCACTTGCAATTGTCTTTACATCGACCTTCTGTCTTCTGTCTTCAGATCCCTCCTGCCGGAGGAGATCACGTTGCTGACTGAGGGTGGACTACCTCAGCCAGAGGCTCTACCTGGGGATTATTCTGCCCCTTTTGTGGAAGAGCCTTGTTGGGGTCGCCAGCAGATGACCCTTTCAACACGCTCTGGATTTCTTGAACCGTTCTTCCTGGTTCTTCTGCTGGAGCGCACTGGCTCCAGTGGTAGCAGGTGTCTCCTTTCCCTTGTAGGCGCACGGCATGCGACGTTCTCTCGACCACCCGGTGGGGTCCTGTCCACCTAGGCTCTGACCACTTCCTCTTGATGACCTTCAGAAGGACCCACTCTGCTGTGTGTGGCTCCCCCTTTGGCCTCCCGTCACTCCGTCGTGCACCTGTGAGACAAAACCTGACAACAAAGCTTTAAGTTCATCAAGATATGATTTGTACTGGAAATTGGTTATGTGTTGCCCTTCCCCAGGAATAGCTGCTGTAGGGCCTGGGAACTGTCTACCTGTCAACAGTTCAAATGGTGTAAACCCTGTTACTTTGTTAAGTGAGCTCCTTATTGTAACAATGCTACTAGTAGGGCTGTAACCCAATCGATTTTGCTCTGTGCACAGATTTTAGCCAATTTAGTTTTTAGATTCTGGTTCATGCGCTCAACTTTGCCCTAAGATTCTGAATGAGTTTTGCTATCCCTGCTGCGTGTTGTGTGCACACCAGGTGCCTTCTTTCTAATGGGTCCAGCATCATGCTTAGATACATTAGAATACCCCTTGTATGCCCAGCCTGCTGCTCTTCATGCAACCATGATTGCATCCCCTCACATGGAAAGAGGTCTTTTGTGAAGTTACTCTTTTTGAGCCTCTGAAAAACGGGGGACTCTGTTTAAATATGGTTAAATTCCTAAACAATTAGTGCAATACTTTTATTGAACCCCTTGAATTAAAGCTGAAAATGTGCATTTGATTCAGAATCCACTGTGGTGGTGTACAAGTACAAAATTAGAAAAAGGTGTCATTGTTCGCGAAAATGCAATAGAATTAAATAAAGGAGGTCTTAGTTATTGGGCCACCACGGATCTAAATAACAGCCAAACTGCTTATTGCCAGAGTCTCTAAGTGCTTCAAATCTACTGCTTCATTCTTTTTCCACTGCAAACTTATCCAAAAATCAAAAGTGCATATTACGTAACATCTGATAAAGAAACAAAAAACAATTTGTCCCATAAGAACTCCTAAACCTTGTGGAAAAGCTTCCCGGAAGATCTGAAGCTCTTACATGGCTACAGTACAGCTGTAGACCACAGTAGCACAGTAGGTAGAGCAGGTCACCTACTGATCGAAGGTCAGCGGTTCAATTCCTGGCTACGTGCCAATGTATCCTTGGGCAAGAGACTTAACCCCAAGTTGCTCTTCAACGCAAACGTCGGAGTATGAATGTATGTGAATGTTAGATAATTAAAGCACTTAGCTTAATTAATCATGGAAGTGCTTGTATGAATGGGTGTGCATGGGTAAATGTAAACATGTGAGTGCTCATACTGAGTAGAAAAGCGCTATATAAAAACTAGTCCATTTTATTTATCTACACAATAAATGTATATTTTTTAAAATAAAGTGTAGTGTAATGTTGTGTAAAAGAAAGAAATAATTTTTAATGTAACAACATCAAACAGTGTTTCCACGGTGACCTGCTGTGTTATAAACAGAGAACTCATCAGGCAGTTCTAGAATTCCACTTCAGACATCCAAACAATTCATTTGTGCAGGAGAGACGATCGAGTTCAGAGGATTTTTGTTTCTATCTTTGAGTTGACAAAGTTTTTTTGAGTATATTTGCCTGTTTCTGTTCCCTGTTGAGATACACAACAGCGGCATTTCGATGGAAGCGAGTAGAGGAATCTACAAACCCATCAGGGTATGAGAGAGTTTTTGTTTGTACTGCATTTTAAACATTTTTAAAGAGGTTGATGTTTTTTTAAAAGCTAACAAACTGAGAATCAAATTAACTAATGATGAGTAACTTCTTATTTCTATGCCAGGTGTTGTTTTACACACCAATATATGACACAGCTGTTAACACCTGTTGGCATGTTCAAGGCTACAAGACTCAGGTAAGATCCACTATCCATCCAAGCCCCAAACTGACATCAAATATGTTGAAGTCTGCAAACAGTGTGGTCTTGATTGAATATCTTCTATTTTAGATTGCAATAATGAGGGAGTTCCTTAGGCAGCAGCAGAGAAATCAGATCCCACCTCACCATCACTGTGGAAGATCTGAGCAACCTGTTGGTGGAGGAGAGCAGAAAAACACTTAGAGAGCAGTGAGTTACTGAGACACCTACAGAGCACCCAGCTCACACCTGATAGTCTGTAATAAAGTGTAAATGCTGAGGTAAAACCTGTTTTGTTTCCTTTGAAGGCTCTGGGAGTTTAAATTGGAGGATTTGGAGGAAGACAGAGGCCAAACCTCTTCTGAAACTAGTAAGTCTAGAAAGCTGATGACACTTGTATTGATTTGTAGATTTTTTTTCACTAAGTTCACAAAAGCTCAAAACAAAGTGCACTTTATGGTTTTTTGTTCCAGGTGTGGGCAGTAAACTCATCAATAAAATGAGAGACGTTGAATTTCAAGCCCGGATGCTACTCGAATTTCCAAAGGCCACACCTCCTACATTTCAGTGAGTCGCATTTGATAAACAATCATTAACAGTTCAACTACCGTGTTTCACTATTTCTGGGTTTAAAACAACACATATAACCTTCATCCACAGAACACCTAAACTCCTCTGCCTGGCCAAAATATACATTGAGCTCCTGAAAAAGAAGCAGCAGGAAAGCCAGACCTCCAGACTGCACACTGCAGAGGAAGTGGTGATAGAGGTTGTTCCCAGAGTCCTGCAGGGCTTCTGGCAGCTTCCTCCCAAACCCTTCTTAAATATGGAATCCCAAAGTCTGAGCATTGTCTGCACCAGTCTTACAAAGGCCACTTTGGACAAGGTCGCCAAGACTGTCAGAGTAATGGAAAGCCAGGCCATCTTCTCCCGCTCCATTAGAGACGACCTGGTCCAGACCATCCGGAGAGAAATAAGGGAGAAATACCCACTCCACATTCTGCTCCACAACATTTCAAACTTTGCACCAGAGCTGCTCAAGACGACTTCTGTTGTGGCAAAGAAGCACATTTGCAAGCTCTTTGAGGAAACCAATTATCAAAGTCTGCCAATGTCTGAGGTTCAGTCCAGCGAGGACACCCCTGCTGAACCTCCTTCTTTGTGTGAGGTTCAGTCCAGCGAGGACACCCCTGCTGAACCTCCTTCTTTGTCTGAGGTTCAGTCCAGTGAGGACCCCCCAGCTAAACCTCCATCCTTTAAGAAGACAAAGAAGAAAATGAGTTTTTTCCAGAAACTCAAAACTCTGTGCTGTTGCTGCGTTAGTCCTACAGCAATTGACTGATTCTGAATCCTTTCACCCAAAATTTTTTCCCCTCTATCCTTGAGGCAATTGGTTGTTTTATATCGTGCTATACAAGTGAAATTGAATTGGATGGAATTAAATTGAATTAACTGAACTGAATTGGATTGAAATAATTGAACTGAATTGAATTAATTGAACTTAATTGAATTGTATTGTATTTAATTAATTGAAC
The DNA here is from genome assembly GCA_013435755.1 of Amphilophus citrinellus. Classification (NCBI taxonomy): domain Eukaryota; kingdom Metazoa; phylum Chordata; class Actinopteri; order Cichliformes; family Cichlidae; genus Amphilophus; species Amphilophus citrinellus. The sequence goes on from JACBYM010000073.1 coordinate 53,756, forward strand.
TGAATTGAATTGTATTGTATTGTTTTGAATTGAATAAATGTTAACATTGCTTCATATGTGCTACACTGGAAATTCTTTGCTTTGTTAGTGTCCAGAATTAAATTCTGTTCATAGCAGGACATCAGTATATTCATCAGGACTTAGGAGCATGAGTAAAAGCAGCATTTAGACTCTGCAAAGCTGATAAGAACCATACACATCTTCCAGCATTTCCCACATGTGTTTTAAAGCGGTTCATTTAGGAACAGAGCTGTATCAGTCTAACATAAAAGTATCAGCATGAAGGGATGCATGGAAAAAAAATGCCCATTTAGATAAAGACCCTTGTTGTATAACTTCAAGAGTTTCACTCATTAATTGTTACTTAGACTTTAAAGTTACAATCTGCTGCTGTGTTAAAACAAAACAAAATATTTGACCAATTACATCTTACCGAAACAATAATTTGACAATTAAAAAAATAAATACATAAAATAAAGAATGATTGTCAGCATATCAGTATGCATCCTATGTCTGAATGCATAGAGAATGTATGAGTGAGAATGTACCAAAACACTTTGTCAGCCAAGCAGCCTCCAAGAGGACCAAAAAGGAGTCTCCCGTAGGTTCAGGCAGGGCTGCTTTAAAGTGCACGTGAGCTTGACATGCTCAGGTGTGCTGCATCTGAAATTGGGTAGGCTCCACCCAGTAGTTACCTGAAAAAGGTAGACACCAGCAATAAGAAAACAAGGCCAGCCCAGTGGCCATCACAGTCCTGTTTTTCATTATTTCAAAATTTTTTCAGTTTGCATTTTATTATGTGTATTGTGCATTTTTGAAAAGCACTTTTAGCACTGATTTTTGTGATCTAAAAACAAACCTGATTACTGTAATTCATATTATTATGAGCTGTCTTATGAGTGAGGTTAACTAACCTTTGGGGCTGATCTGGCTGCTAAATCAGACTAACCATGACTGGATTCATGAAGTGTAGATAACTTACAGCTAGCTGGTTGACCTTAGCCTGCTTGCTTGATAACGTTGCACGCAAAAAGCCATCTGAGTGGATGCTTTCCGTATCCAAACTGAAGGGACGAGCAATCTGTCCCCATACTTTTAGCTTCATCTATGAAGATAATGGAGTTTGACAGGAATAAAATTGTATTTTTCAACAACAAGGTGATTCCCAAAAACTTGGGATATCTCAGCATGGTGTCCAGTGCCTTCTTGAAAAAATGAGGAAACTGGACAAGTGGAGGACAAATGAAGAAGTGTCAGGCCTAAAAAAATGAATAAAAACAGTATCTGAAAGTCACATTTTTAAGAAATAGAACAAATTCCAGCAAAGGCACAGCAAACCTTGCATTTCATTGAATTATTTTTAATACTCAGATACTGTAGCTTCTGACACACCTGTGTGAAATTGCATGTATGCTTCTCTGGTAAACATATAGGAGAATTCCAGCAAGGGGCCTCTCAGGTTTGGAAGCTCATCTTCCCTGTTTATCTTGACCAAATAAGTAAAGGTGTAAAACTGAGGATTCTCTGAGCCCCCAAGAAAGCTGGTAGAAACCAGTCTGTGTGAGACAACGTGTGTACCAGATGTTCAAGCCTATATAAGGCTGTAGTTTTTCTTTGTTCGGGGTGTAGAAGATCATTGGCTTTCTCTCATCCAGCGTCTGTCTCTCATCTCGAGCGTCTGTATTTTGACATTGTCTTTTTGTAATAAACCTTATTTATAAAGCCTGTGTTGACCAAGAATTCCTTCAAACACAACATCATGCCATCAATATCAAGAAACCACAATACTCAGTGAATCCTCCACTAATGGCTTATGCCAGGGATCCTCACATCCAGGCCTCGAGAGCCGGTGTCCTGCAGGTTTTAGATGCGTTTCTGCTTCAACACACCTGAGTCAAATACAGAAGTCATGAGCGGACTCTGGAGAACTTGAGTGCATACTGAGGAGGTCAAATAAATTAGTTGGTTTAAATACATTTGTTCTATTTGTAAGCGCACACATTTAGTTCACTTGTGTATTTTTCTCAACCCATGGTTCATTTTTGTTTATGCTCACGATTAGTACTTGTTTGTTTTTACCTGTACTTACTAGGATGGGACGCTCGAAACAGACGCTTCGACACTGTGTCGAGCTTCCGAAGCGCAGATGTTCGAACACACTGCTCCGAAACCTCGTTCCAAAACACCCATGTCACGTGACCGTGGCAAAGCGAGGCTTTGGTGCATTTCACCGTAGCTGCGATAGGTGGCTTACCTGCTGACACTGCCAGAAAGCATAAAAGTCAACCCAAACACATCGAAACTTCGAGGGTTTTTTCTGAGAGGAGAGAGGGAGGAAGAATTTGATATAGTGACGTTGCAATTGATAGCGTGATTTAGTGAGTGATAGATTAGTCAAGTTAGAATATTTATTCATAGGTTACTTAAAAGCAGACAGGTAGGATTACATTAAATTAATTCAGTTTAAAATATAGTCAGTGATAGTAGCAGCGAGATAAAGATAGGTACGAGATAGTGCAGCAATTTCAGGTGTAGTCACATAACCTAGATAGATAAGACGGAACATCCCTGTAAGTGATCCCGATCTGTAGTGTGGGAGCATTCCATTTGGAAACACCAAATAAAGTCAGGTGTATGATTTGTGCTAAGCAGCTGGCCTACTGCAATAATACATCTTCTATGATGCGCCATTTGAGGAGTGCCCATCCTGCCATTTTCAGTAGAGAGTTCAGAGGGAGGTAATGTTCCCTCTGTACGTAGGCCTGCTCCCTGGGCCATCTAATCAAGGTATGCATTGTTTGAAAGATTATTCAGATTGAGCCTTAATGCATTAAAACTCACTGAGAATGGCCACAGTTTGAAATGGGACTCAGTAATGCCCAAACAATGATAAATCTCAGCCACATTACAGGACTCCATATCAAACACTGAAATAGCAAACAAATGCTGAAAAATGAGAATTGTATTGAATCAATATGTTTCCAGCCTGTCTATATTTATGCAAAAACCACCAAAGTCACAATATATTTGTGTCTGTGTGTATTTGAGATAACATTAACTGTAATTCCCAAAGACTTTATTATTTTCAGATGGAAATGTGACAGCACACTGAACAGAAATTCCCTATAACACAGCTTGGTTGTTTAGCGTATTTTGGCAGTGCTGTTGTATGGCCAAGTAACAGCCTCATACCCAAAGCGGTTTTTGAAGATACATCTACTTTTATTCTACTTTTACTCTTTTGGGATTGATTTTATGTTCTTTTTTAAAAGGCAGACAGAAAGACTTGGATGAGGCTCTGGTGAACTTGGTGGTGAAGGACTTGCAGCCCTTCACTGTTGTGGAGGATGAAGGTTTTAGGGCCTTTGTCCAAAGCTTGACCCCAGCTACAACTGCCATCAAGAAAAGCACTCAAATAAATGGTGGAGGAGAAGTACAAGATCACCAAGGAGAAAGTGATGGCAGCCTTGTTACAAAATATTTTATTTCATACATTTGTTGTGCATTACACTGAATTAGTAAGCAACTGAAACGCATATGAAAACACAGGTCTTTACAGTCACAGCTTGCGGTCTTTGACAAGAGTTTTTCTTGCTTTTTTGGATGCCGGTTTCTCCCAAAACATGTGCGGATCATAATTATTGATAGTGTGGTGTAATAAGTACCCTCGCTTACAATTGTTCAGCACTTGTGCGTTTCATTCTTTCAGAAAACGTCATTATACAGATGTGGAATGAGCTAAAGTAGCCACTGGGTGTCACTATAGAGATGTGTTTCAGATTGTTTTC
>JACBYM010000770.1:0-45655 GCA_013435755.1 Amphilophus citrinellus
ATACATGTACGTGAAACACAGCAGTGGGAATTGAACTAAAGGTGGCGCTGTAGAGCCATTTTGAAAGGGCCATGCCTGAAACCATTAAAATACTTAAATTTTCACCAGACCTGACATGTGTGCAAAATTTCATGAGTTTTTGAGCATGTTTAGGCCCTCAAAAAAGCAATTCATTTGCCTGAATGTCCAAAGCAATTACAACAGGGCCTTCGCACAGGTTGTGCTCGGGCCCTAATTCAAGGACCAAATAAGTAACCAGACTGGATTGTCTGAGTAGAATCAATAGGTTTTCCATCCAGGAGATGGTGAACCCTATTTCAGCATTAGAGTCCTTGCCTTTGGTTAATTTTCTGTGAAGAACATATATTTATATTACACATGTTTGGGTCCACTGTGTTGCACACTTGAATTAAAATGAATCAAGACCAGTGTGTTTTGTGAGTCCACCTTTACTACAGCCTGCTGTTCTGCAAATCTGCAAATATATAGACACAGTACACGGTTTTACACACTGTGCTGCTAATCGTTAGCTCGGTGGCTACTCTACGCCGATATCAGTAAACACTCCACAGACACACATTTTGGGGATCAACGGCCAACATTCCCACATTTTCTACCACTCTATGGACTACGCATTACATTGATGTCAACTTCGGTTTTGTACATGCTTACCTGTAAATATATAGACACAGTATACGGTTACACACACTTAACATATCCTCTGGGCTCATCCTAGGCGTACTGCCTTACAATCGGCGGATGGACCCCTTTACCCCTGCTGGACTTGCTCCTTTTTGGGGATACTCCCTCTTGTGGTGTAATGGCGGAATAGCCGCTCTTAAAGTACTATGTCTACTCTAATACTGGATCACAGCTTGTTTAGTGACAACCAAAGAAAATAACACATTTTAAACATCTGAACATTACAAGGAAATCACATATTTTTGGGTGGGTGGCTTATTTTCATCCATGCCATGCTTTACCCTCACAACTGGACCCATGGGTCATAAACACAGAGGTGTGTCCCCCCATTCTGTCCTCCTTTTACATGTCCTGCTCTGTGTGTGTGTGCGTGCATGCGTGTGTGTGTCTATCTCGTCTCTCTCTGTTCCTGCTTTTCCCACATGGGGTTCCAACATTGCTGCATTTCAAGCACCTACATCTCTCTGCTCCCACATTGCTGCAAATTTTACCCTCTGTCTTGCAGGAAACATCAATATTTTCTCACAGTCTTTCCCAGTTGCAAATCCAAGGTAGGACACAACAAATATATAGGTTTGCTTGTGTGGCTCCTCAAGACAGTGAAAAGATTCTCTGCTTAGAGACCCTCAGTGACTTTAGAAGCAAGAGAGCATTTGGAAGATGATGAAGTTTTTCAGAACAGGCTTTCTGCCTTCATTTAGTACAGAGTAGACAGCAAACAGGAGGCTGAGGAGAAAGTTACATACAAGGCATGCGTCTGCAGGGTAGAGTCAAACCCAGGACCATGAGGCTGACCATCAGTCAGCAGCCAAAAAGGGGAGAAGTATGGATCTAAAAAAATGGTGAGACTGAAGCATCATCTTCTTGCCCAAGGAATGAATCACAACACATGGCTGCCACTGTGGTGCAACTAGGGCCAACACAAATCGTGGTTACTGCAGTGGAGGACATGAAACCTGATTTTGAACTTTTCATCCTGATTGGGAACTGTTTCTTGTTCTAAATTCAGTTCCAGATCTTGTCAAAAGAAAAAGAAGAGCTGCGATCTGTGTGTCAGAGATGGACAGGCAGACACAGAACACATGCATCAAGTGCAAGAAATGCCTTTGCAACACAGAGCAGAGCTGCCACTCCTGTTGTACAGGCTGGTTTGAATAGCTTATTCTTTCAGTGAGGCTGAACTATAGATTGACATCTGTTCAGTTTCTAAATCAGTTTAAAGAAGTGAACATCAATAGTGATCAGAAACTTGCATCATTTATATTTGTTCAAGATAAACACATTTTTCCCGACTTATCCAAGTTGTTCTGGTGATGATCTCATTGGAGGACTGGTTGAAGTCTTGGTTATGATTGATTTTCCTTGTTTTATTTTTATTTTTTAATTGCAGTTTATCACAAAAAACAAGTAGCACTTTTATGCAAAATGTACAGAGATAAATTCAGAATATGAGCCAGGATACCAGTAAATATCTGTTAGGTATTTTTACGTGAATCGTTATTGATTTAATAATGCAGTAATATGGTGGGTCCACCAGACGTGCCAGCAATGTTTTCTTCTTCTTCTTGTTCTTCAAGTTGATGCCATTAGGGGTCACCACAGTGGATCAGCTGCCTCCATCTCATCGTATCCCAGCATCCTCCTCTGTCACACCAACCCTCTGCATGTCCTCCTTCACTGCATCCATGAACCTCCTCTGTGGTCTTCCTTCTTTTGTCCTGCCTGGCTGCCCCATCTTCAACATATTCAAACCTAATATCAGAACCGTCCCTCCTTTATTGCTTTTTTTTTTTTTTTTTTGCCATATCCAATAATTTTTTTGTTATGATTTTAAATCTGTTCCTTTTTCAGTTGCTGTCATCTCTGTTATCAGTCACATTAATGCAATCCTCTCCTACATCACCCACCTCCAATGATCATCAGCACCAGTGTCTTTGAGTTTTTCCGATAATCAAATTTTTACCAATACCACATATTTTTTTACCACTATTAAATCTCGAAATTAGTTTAGATGCATTGAAACTAATGACAAAATAACATCTCAAATGATGTCTTTTTCATTTAAAATATTTTTAGTTATCATATTAAGCTGGATTTGTTTGATTTGTAAAAAAATAGTTTAACTTTAAACATTGGCAAATGTTTAAACTTGACAAATATAAACTGTTGTCTACTACACATCTGGAGTGATTGCTTTCGTGTTTCATAAAATGATGATTAACATGCCAAATTTTAATCTGTGCAGTATGAATTTAATGAAACAAACAAACAGAAAAAAAAAAGAATATAAAGTTCAACAATAAGAAAAAAACATGCAAAAATTTTACGTTTGCATTTATTTTAAAAACTTGAAGGAGCTCAGTAGTAATAGTTAGGCGGCCCTTTCACACCTAAGGTGTGAAAATCGCACCTAGGTGTGAAATTTGCATTGCGCATGCGTGAAAGGTGTGCGCGTGCGTGATTAAAAAAGCCTTGCGCGTGCGTGTGAGGTGCGTGTTTGCGCATGCGTGTGATAATGACGTATACGTGTCTGTTCAAAAACAATGGAGCTCATTGTCTCTTCCTTACAAGGGGGTTTTTCCCAGACGGACATCAAAGTAGGATTCAAATACACAAGACAGTAGTTAATTAAAAAATACAAAGGTAAATAATCTAATATCCGAGCTCACCTGTCGAGCATGATACAGACAGTGCTTAATTAAAATACTATGACGTAATAATAGCCCTATATCCTCCTCAACAGTGGGGTTGTTCATTTACATACAAGAAGCCGGCTGTCCCTGTCCTGACTACACATTAATCAGTTTCACTCCTGAAACCCAAGGGGCTTTTATTTAGACGCACACAGAAATAATTACACAGTAGGTCTTACTAAAAGTCTATGCGATGATAAAATAAAATAAATAAATAAAATAAATAATATACTGATATCCACTACATTTCCCACTCAGTAACATGTCGCATTTTAAAACGCAGCGATCCCGCGACAACAGCTGATTGTAGTGTTTAGCGTTTTCATTTCAACGCTAGTTTCTTACATCGCTTTGTAGTTATTTTTAATCTGATTTACCCATCGGAGACTTTTTTTTCTCAGGAAATAACTCACATGTTAGGGGGGGATCCGTTCATCCATGTAAACACCGTGATCGTGTTGGTTGTAGCCGCTATTGAGATACGAACGCTGGGGACTGTTTTGCACTACGGTCCTGAGCTGCGAAAGGCTTCCATGCGGATAAAACTGCAGTTTCCTGTATTGGGGTGCAAACAAAAGTGATTAGATATTGCTAAGTTAACCCGGAGATCGCGGAGCTTTCTCTCTTTTTACCATGCAGTCCACAGACTTGGGTGATCTCCTTTAGTGAGTTGAGCAATCAACTTTGCTGTAAAAAACCAAAGAATACCCGATCGTATTGAAACATGTCAGACTATGATCAAACACAATCGAGTTCATTGACTCTTTCACCTGTCTCTTCCTTACAAGGGGGTTTTTCCCAGACGGCCATCAAAGAGGTTCAAATACACAAGACAGTACTTAATTAAAATACGGTTGTGAAATAATAGCCGTGTATCCTAGTTCAACAGTGGGTGTGATACTCGACATCGTTTACATACAGAACGGAGGATGACCCAGGGCTCACATCAAAAGCTAGCAGATTCACCCCTGAAACCCGAGGCACTTATTTAGACACAGACACAAATAATTAAAACAATGGTCTTACTAAAAAGTCTATGCGATGATAAATTAAATAAAATAAAATAATATACAGACATTCACTACATCTTCCATGAATCAAACTCAGTAACATGTGGCATTTACAAAACGCTGCGATCCGGCGACAACAGCTGATTGTAGTGTTTAGCGTTTTCATTTCAACGCTAGTTTCTTACATGCTTTGTAGTTATTTTTAATCAGATTTTTTCTCAGGAAATAACAACAACTCACATGTTAGGGGGATCCGTTCATCCACTTACCGTGATCGTGTTGTTTGCAGCACGGCCCTGACCTGTGTGAGTACAGGGCGTCTGTGTTAATAAAACTGCAGCTCCTGTATGGGATCACAAGCATGTGAGTAGGTAATGCAAAGTTAGCTAAAAAATCTCTGAGTTTTGCTTCTTCTAGCAAGCTGTCCCACAGACTTTTGTGATGTTCTTGAGTGAAATGAGTAACTACTTTTACTGTGAAAACCAAAGAAATTCCGACAGTATTAAAAAATATCAGACTATGCTCAAACTAGGCAATCCTATATCAACATTCTCCTCACAGAGTTAAGACAGAAAAACAGAATTTCATGCTCATCATAAGCTTTATGCAATGAGTAGTACAATGTTTTCATGTTAAAGCGTAGACTGTCGGCCGGGCGATCAGCTGACATGATGTTTTTGTTTGTTTGGAGTCATTGTTACAAGCTACAAACAGTTTATACGTATCAGTTTTCGAGGTGGACAGCTGAATGTATCCTGACTGTATCTATTAAGCGTAATTTAATAAAATATCTATTACTAACGTGTTAAAGCATGGAGCGATGAGAGTGTGATCAGCTGACATGGAGTTCTTTTGTTGTTCGTTCAGATGAAGGTGCAAAGGATCATGGGAGTTCTCATTTCGGCGTTTATGTGTTTAGTTACAATGTTATCGGTCATGTTTTGCTGATCTCTATATGATATTAATTTGAGATGCGATTTACGCACGTTGTCAGGTACGGAGGTTAGTTAGTAATGGAACACCGTGACCGAGGGGGCTCTAACCGCTAATGGCCTACGGTCACCGAGGGTGATTCAGACCAACACGCCTGTGGGTTTTATCGAAAAGATGCAGTTCCTGGCTGTGACCAGTGAGCACATGGCAGAAATCCTAAAATTAACTTAAAGTCTATGCTGCTTCTTGAGTGTGGCAAGACAGTCTCAAACTCTCGTTTACCAAGAGGATTGCGTGTTTTCTTTTTTCCCCGAGTTTTTCCTTTTTAAACTGACTCTGGACTACCGCTACACTCGGACTTTTAAATGTATCCAGGTAAGCATATTCTTTTACACATTATGTGAAAACAAATTGTGCCCTGTATAGTAGATCATTTCTTTTTTTTAAAGAAAAATAAATAAATAATTGTACGTTTGTGTATATTACATTAATGATAACTAATGATGCTTGTTTTCCAGACGTTAAAACTTCACCATCTGTTACACCCCAACCATCTCAGATGATGAGCGTTCCTCAACCTCCTCCTGATTCTCCAGCTTCTTCACCTCCACCATCTCATCAAATACCTGAAGAGCAACTGTCGCGGAGAGGGGTCGTGGCTGTTAAGTTCGCTACACTACACATTCTGTGTAAGGCCGTGCAGAACTATCATGATGGGATATGCTACGGATGTCGAGTCAAACACACTAGCTATGATCAGCACAGCTGTAAGCAGATTATTCCTGATTGCTTCTACGCGGCCCATTACGATGAAGTTATGAAATTATTTTGGACAGATAGACTCATTCCTGCCATTCGGCTCTTCTTGTGCTCCAACAATCTGGACGACGCACGTAAGAATTTCACATGTATTGTGGCCACACAGGTGTCTGATTTGCTGCATGCATTAAACATCACAGAGGCTGTAGACAATTTGTATCATGAACTGAGGGATGAGTATTTCTTTGACGACTTACCAGTACAGCTCGGCATGGTGGAAAACTACTGGCTAGGCAAACACAGACTGTGTATGTAATGCATACTATGTATTTTTCGTTTATGGGTTGAAATAAAAATCAATGTTAAAACTGTACAGGCTCCTCATTTTTAACTTGGCATTCCTCACGGAAAACAGTGCAGTATATGTTTAAAACATCTTTTCATTCATTCATAAAAACATCACATACTATGTCCCAATCAAAACAAACATAACAAAAAAACTATGGTTAAAGCAATAGCTGTGTATTTTCCTATCTAAGCAGGGGTTCTTAAAGTATTCTTGTATTCTATTTATCACATCTACATTTTCTTAAAAACACTATCCGACGCTAATTTTCAGGTACAAAAGAGGGCTGCACTCACACGACGTTCGTTAGGTGAACTCTCACTCATGTACACTTTAACTATTCAGCCCAATTACCAGGGTGTGTCACTTTAGTTTTCTGTTTTTAGCACCGATGATGTATCACTGAGCTTCGATAAAACCTGACAGTTTGGTGAATTCATTATAGTTGCAGAATTTCATCCTTTATTCTGACCCTTCCACACAGATTACACAAAGTACGTTTCAAACTCACAACACCATGGTTAATTAAAAATACAGAGGTAAATAATCTAATATCTGAGCTCACCTGTCTAGCATAATACAGACAGGACAGTGCTTAATTAAAATACTATGCCAAAATAATAGCCCTATATCCGACCTCAGCAGTGTCGGCAGAGCGATCAGCTGACATGAGGGTTTTGTTTGTTTGTTTGGAGTCATTGTTACAAGCTACAAACAGTTTATACGTATCAGTTTTCGAGGTGGACAGATGAATGTATCCTGACAGTATCTATTAAACGTAATTTAATAAAATATCTATTACTAACGTGTTTGTTAATTAAAGTAGGTTTTGTATCTAGGAATTTCCCCCATGTTGTCGAGAAAGCATGGCTTACTGGTCCGTTTTTCTCTCTATGTGGGATTTTTTTTTTCCAAGGCCTGTTTAAGCTTTGTGTGCAGAGTAGCACAGCGCCCTAACTGTTTCTTAGTTGTGAACGTCACATTATTTTTTCATGTTAAAGCATGGAGCGATGAGGGTGTGATCAGCTGAAATGGAGTTCTTTTGTTGTTCTTTCAAATGAAGGTGCAAAGGATCATGGGAGTTCTCATTTCGGTGGTTTATATGATTAGTTATAGAGTTATCAGCTATGTTTTGCAGATCTCTCATTGATATCATTAGTTTGAGATGTGAATTACACACGTTGTCAGGCATGGAGACTAGCTAGTAATGGAACACCGTGACCGAGGTGACTGTGCCCGCTAATGGCCTACGGCCACCGTGACTGACTCAGAACACGTATATCCTGCAGTACCTACATATGACCAGTAGGACGAGGGCAGGAGTTGGTCTTAAAGCTTTGTTCCTGCTCCGTTTGCAAGTGTGAGAATTACACAATGGCCCAGGAATATGATCTGGTGGAGACGTCTCAGATGCACGCGGTTGTGCTCGACTTTGTTAAACTTACCATCAAGGCCGTTCTAAACATGCTTATTCAAAAACACAAAAGAGAGATTTGCGCAGGATGTGAAGCCTCACAAAGAAGACACACCTGTGGGGCTCCCTTAGAGAGACACTACTTCTTCAAATATTATGACCACCTATCGAAAAGATTTTGGAATGGACATTTTATCCCTATATTGGTCCAAATTCTCCGTTTGGAAGGATTCACCCCTGACAAACACAAGCTTATGGGCGCTACGGAGGCTTATCTTCACGAGTTAAGAGAAGTCCACGATATTGAACGGGCGCTTTTTGAAATGGGGAACAGTGTTATTGGTGTCAAACAAACATCTGTTGACCAAGTGATAAACCAGAAGTATCATCTATGGATTTAACTTCATTGTGTGCATTTAAATCGAAACTGTATACTTTTTGGCTGATTCCATCGTTTGTACTTGATATACTTAATTTATGTCATAAAATTTTTAATTATTTTATGTCTATGAACATGTAACTATGTGACGTGTGTATTTCTGTTTTACATGATTATATTCTGCTACGGATTATCTTAGTCTGATCATCCATGAAAAAATAAGAGATTTTTAATCTCAAGGGTTCCTTTCCTTGCTAAAATATCACCTTAGATTGACATCACTATAGTGGACTTAAGTCATTTTTCATAGTATCATATCATTGTTTGTTGATGTGCAAAGTCTGCAACAATATGTTTTTAAAATAAAAGTTAGTAGTGTTGTACCGGTGAGACACAGCTGTGTTTTTATACACAAATCTGCACACTGTCTCATGCCTAAGTATTGATCAGACACACGTTGGTGCACAGCTGTTATCAACATTATTCTTAAAGATAATTACCCACATATTCATCTGCAGGTTGATCCATAAAGACTTTATATGGTTTTTAGTTTAAAGCAGCTGTACAAGAGAGAGAAAAGCATTAACTATATTCTAACCACATACTTGAAAAAAGCTCAAAGTTTACCCAAACAGCGCTGCACCGCGCACATCTACTATGAAATGGGTGAATATCAGTTAGGATTATCTACTAGGCTTTTGTTTTGTGAGTAAAAAAAAATCACTGTACTGAATTATATTACTTAAAAGTATGAGGTGAAATTAATACCATCACACGAGGTTGTGATGTTTATGTATCCAAAAATCAAAACATTCACCGCACTGAATGCATTATTGGTTCAGTGTCGTTTATACACACTTTACAAGTTTTGTCCCAATAAAAGGTTACAGATTAAGAAAAATGTACTCTAAGCAAATGCAAAATCCCACAGACTGAGGGAGATAACTCAGAAAACCTCATCCACACAGTTCAACACCTACCACACATTCACAAATCCTACCAATACAGACATACCCCCCTCCCCATCACTTCTCCCCCATCAGCTCAGGACTATCCCTTCACAGCACCCCCACGCCTGCAGTCTTGTGTGTGATTTAAACTATGTTTTTAACTCACACAGTATAACCGCAAGGATTTTATTTTGCTCATGATTGGATCTATACCAACTTTCCATCAGTACAGACTATACTCAAAAGAAATATGTTTCTCTCCACTAAATCCCCCAAAGTTTTTTTATAGGAGTAAAAGGCCTATAAATTTACCGCTGTTTTAATTCCTTTCACGCCAAACCATCATGAGTTATGTTTGAGTAAATTAGTCATGTATTTTCAGAGCCTACATCAGTGGTAAGTGGAATCTGAAGCTAAGTTAGATAAAAATAATGCAGCTGCACGAGGGTTGTAGGGGTCATACTTACATCATACCTGATAGAGGAATACCAGACTCATGTAGTTGAAGAAACATTTTTATTTAACAAGATACAGCCACACGTATTTTGTTGTAATCAAACAGGTCTTGTGCGCTTAGTTTGTAACCACAAATTTATTCTGTAGTGAAGATCATGAAATTTTTTACATGTGTAACAGTTTTAATGATCAGATACACATGAACAGAGGTGTTTAATGTGAAAAGAGTCGTTAGTTTGCACATTTTGTAGGTGGGAAAAAAGAGCAGTAAGCACAGAAAAAAGTCCTTGTTTCTTTTTTTTGGAACACAAAAACTGTGTATCACTCATGCTTTTATGAACGTTTATCCCATCACATATCACAAAAAACAACATAAGACATCAAATGATTTATACACATAGGCGTATCAAACAATCAATTTTCTCGTAAAATGATTGTTACTGTAATGTTACAGGCTGTCTCAAACTGATGTGGTGTTTGAGGGGGTCCACCATTCAGGTACATAGGGTATGGCATCATCCTGAATCCAGAGCGGCTCAGGTTCAGATGCTTTCTCCTCATCCCTGATACGGTTACGTGGGATGTCTAACATTGCAGCTACACCGAAATCCCATCCCTTGTTCTTGTTTGTGTGGATACGACGGCGACGTATGTGGAAGTTTGGGTCGCACCATGAACAGGGGCATATTGCTGTCTGTGGACCGCTCCACCAGGTCAGATCACATGACGAATCTTTAAGCGGTTCGGGGACAGACGTTTTCTCATTACCCACGGACCGTATGGTGCCCGCTGATTTCTTTACCTCGCTGGGTGGCTGGTTAGGATATTCTGACATGACATCTTCAGACTTAATTGACTGAGGGTCAGATGTTTTCTGTGGGCCACTGAAAGGAGGCCAGGCCCACTCTGCTGCATCGATGCATGTTGAAGGATTAAAATGCCACAAATCTTCCTCATCATCCTCACTGGGTTCGATAGTCCAGGGTTGCGGAGGCGACGCACTCCAGACAGACGTTTCGACACCAACACACCATTTTTCAGATGTAGGGAAGCCGTATTCAGAGACTTCAGAGTTTTCACTGACTGTACTGTTTGTACTTTGTTTGTCGAGGTTTGTCTGATCAGAAGAGTCGTAAGACGCCATATTCTCGTCCCAGAGTCTGTGATGTGAAAATATATGCCCCCACAACAATCGACCACGGCTTTTAAAGACCGCGTGTGAAAGGGGGATGGTGTCATGGTAAAAACAGGCGTTGTATTACTAGCGTCTAAACAGCCACTAAATTCATGCATAGTCTATGGTACGAATGTTTGATTCATATCAAGCGTAAAACAAAATGATTGACAGGTCTTATCCTTGGGAGATACGCACAAAAGTCGCTAATAAAATGATAATATAACAGTTTCTGACACCTAGGGTGAAATAAAAGCGCCACTGAGATCGTATGTTTCCATACACACTTCTCTTTATTAGTATCCTGCTAAATCAAGGGTTAGAAATTTAAAAATCGTACAATGTATTGAATAATCAAGCCCAATAGAGCATTATGTCCCTCAGACTGATGCCTGACTTTTCCTTGGATGCGTATGCTTAGAAAAGTATGGAGAGCCTTCAAACGTCCCACCCCATAATTTGGATTTGGGAGACAGATAGTTAGGGATAGATCGGCGGGCCATACATACATAGTTATGTCAGTATTACAGATCTAGACTGTTGAGTTTTTTGTGATATGTGATGGGATAAACGTTCATAAAAGCATGAGTGATACACAGTTTTTGTGTTCCAAAAAAAAGAAACAAGGACTTTTTTCTGTGCTTACTGCTCTTTTTTCCCACCTACAAAATGTGCAAACTAACGACTCTTTTCACATTAAACACCTCTGTTCATGTGTATCTGATCATTAAAACTGTTACACATGTAAAAAATTTCATGATCTTCACTACAGAATAAATTTGTGGTTACAAACTAAGCGCACAAGACCTGTTTGATTACAACAAAATACGTGTGGCTGTATCTTGTTAAATAAAAATGTTTCTTCAACTACATGAGTCTGGTATTCCTCTATCAGGTATGATGTAAGTATGACCCCTACAACCCTCGTGCAGCTGCATTATTTTTATCTAACTTAGCTTCAGATTCCACTTACCACTGATGTAGGCTCTGAAAATACATGACTAATTTACTCAAACATAACTCATGATGGTTTGGCGTGAAAGGAATTAAAACAGCGGTAAATTTATAGGCCTTTTACTCCTATAAAAAAACTTTGGGGGATTTAGTGGAGAGAAACATATTTCTTTTGAGTATAGTCTGTACTGATGGAAAGTTGGTATAGATCCAATCATGAGCAAAATAAAATCCTTGCGGTTATACTGTGTGAGTTAAAAACATAGTTTAAATCACACACAAGACTGCAGGCGTGGGGGTGCTGTGAAGGGATAGTCCTGAGCTGATGGGGGAGAAGTGATGGGGAGGGGGGTATGTCTGTATTGGTAGGATTTGTGAATGTGGGGGTAGGTGTTGAACTGTGTGGATGAGGTTTTCTGAGTTATCTCCCTCAGTCTGTGGGATTTTGCATTTGCTTAGAGTACATTTTTCTTAATCTGTAACCTTTTATTGGGACAAAACTTGTAAAGTGTGTATAAACGACACTGAACCAATAATGCATTCAGTGCGGTGAATGTTTTGATTTTTGGATACATAAACATCACAACCTCGTGTGATGGTATTAATTTCACCTCATACTTTTAAGTAATATAATTCAGTACAGTGATTTTTTTTTACTCACAAAACAAAAGCCTAGTAGATAATCCTAACTGATATTCACCCATTTCATAGTAGATGTGCGCGGTGCAGCGCTGTTTGGGTAAACTTTGACCTTTTTCAAGTATGTGGTTAGAATATAGTTAATGCTTTTCTCTCTCTTGTACAGCTGCTTTAAACTAAAAACCATATAAAGTCTTTATGGATCAACCTGCAGATGAATATGTGGGTAATTATCTTTAAGAATAATGTTGATAACAGCTGTGCACCAACGTGTGTCTGATCAATACTTAGGCATGAGACAGTGTGCAGATTTGTGTATAAAAACACAGCTGTGTCTCACCGGTACAACACTACTAACTTTTATTTTAAAAACATATTGTTGCAGACTTTGCACATCAACAAACAATGATATGATACTATGAAAAATGACTTAAGTCCACTATAGTGATGTCAATCTAAGGTGATATTTTAGCAAGGAAAGGAACCCTTGAGATTAAAAATCTCTTATTTTTTCATGGATGATCAGACTAAGATAATCCGTAGCAGAATATAATCATGTAAAACAGAAATACACACGTCACATAGTTACATGTTCATAGACATAAAATAATTAAAAATTTTATGACATAAATTAAGTATATCAAGTACAAACGATGGAATCAGCCAAAAAGTATACAGTTTCGATTTAAATGCACACAATGAAGTTAAATCCATAGATGATACTTCTGGTTTATCACTTGGTCAACAGATGTTTGTTTGACACCAATAACACTGTTCCCCATTTCAAAAAGCGCCCGTTCAATATCGTGGACTTCTCTTAACTCGTGAAGATAAGCCTCCGTAGCGCCCATAAGCTTGTGTTTGTCAGGGGTGAATCCTTCCAAACGTAGAATTTGGACCAATATAGGGATAAAATGTCCATTCCAAAATCTTTTCGATAGGTGGTCATAATATTTGAAGAAGTAGTGTCTCTCTAAGGGAGCCCCACAGGTGTGTCTTCTTTGTGAGGCTTCACATCCTGCGCAAATCTCTCTTTTGTGTTTTTGAATAAGCATGTTTAGAACGGCCTTGATGGTAAGTTTAACAAAGTCGAGCACGACCGCGTGCATCTGAGACGTCTCCACCAGATCATATTCCTGGGCCATTGTGTAATTCACACACTTGCAAACAGAGCAGGAACAAAGCTTTAACATCAACTCCTGCCCTCGTCCTACTGGTCATATGTAGGTACTGCAGGATATACGTGTTCTGAGTGAGTCACGGTGGCCGTAGGCCATTAGCGGGCACAGTCACCTCGGTCACGGTGTTCCATTACTAGCTAGTCTCCATGCCTGACAACGTGTGTAATTCACATCTCAAACTAATGATATCAATGAGAGATCTGCAAAACATAGCTGATAACTCTATAACTAATCATATAAACCACCGAAATGAGAACTCCCATGATCCTTTGCACCTTCATTTGAAAGAACAACAAAAGAACTCCATTTCAGCTGATCACACCCTCATCGCTCCATGCTTTAACATGAAAAAATAATGTGACGTTCACAACTAAGAAACAGTTAGGGCGCTGTGCTACTCTGCACACAAAGCTTAAACAGGCCTTGGAAAAAAAAAATCCCACATAGAGAGAAAAACGGACCAGTAAGCCATGCTTTCTCGACAACATGGGGGAAATTCCTAGATACAAAACCTACTTTAATTAACAAACACGTTAGTAATAGATATTTTATTAAATTACGTTTAATAGATACTGTCAGGATACATTCATCTGTCCACCTCGAAAACTGATACGTATAAACTGTTTGTAGCTTGTAACAATGACTCCAAACAAACAAACAAAACCCTCATGTCAGCTGATCGCTCTGCCGACACTGCTGAGGTCGGATATAGGGCTATTATTTTGGCATAGTATTTTAATTAAGCACTGTCCTGTCTGTATTATGCTAGACAGGTGAGCTCAGATATTAGATTATTTACCTCTGTATTTTTAATTAACCATGGTGTTGTGAGTTTGAAACGTACTTTGTGTAATCTGTGTGGAAGGGTCAGAATAAAGGATGAAATTCTGCAACTATAATGAATTCACCAAACTGTCAGGTTTTATCGAAGCTCAGTGATACATCATCGGTGCTAAAAACAGAAAACTAAAGTGACACACCCTGGTAATTGGGCTGAATAGTTAAAGTGTACATGAGTGAGAGTTCACCTAACGAACGTCGTGTGAGTGCAGCCCTCTTTTGTACCTGAAAATTAGCGTCGGATAGTGTTTTTAAGAAAATGTAGATGTGATAAATAGAATACAAGAATACTTTAAGAACCCCTGCTTAGATAGGAAAATACACAGCTATTGCTTTAACCATAGTTTTTTTGTTATGTTTGTTTTGATTGGGACATAGTATGTGATGTTTTTATGAATGAATGAAAAGATGTTTTAAACATATACTGCACTGTTTTCCGTGAGGAATGCCAAGTTAAAAATGAGGAGCCTGTACAGTTTTAACATTGATTTTTATTTCAACCCATAAACGAAAAATACATAGTATGCATTACATACACAGTCTGTGTTTGCCTAGCCAGTAGTTTTCCACCATGCCAAGCTGTACTGGTAAGTCGTCAAAGAAATACTCATCCCTCAGTTCATGATACAAATTGTCTACAGCCTCTGTGATGTTTAATGCATGCAGCAAATCAGACACCTGTGTGGCCACAATACATGTGAAATTCTTACGTGCGTCGTCCGGATTGTTGGAGCACAAGAAGAGCCGAATGGCAGGAATGAGTCTATCTGTCCAAAATAATTTCATAACTTCATCGTAATGGGCCGCGTAGAAGCAATCAGGAATAATCTGCTTACAGCTGTGCTGATCATAGCTAGTGTGTTTGACTCGACATCCGTAGCATATCCCATCATGATAGTTCTGCACGGCCTTACACAGAATGTGTAGTGTAGCGAACTTAACAGCCACGACCCCTCTCCGCGACAGTTGCTCTTCAGGTATTTGATGAGATGGTGGAGGTGAAGAAGCTGGAGAATCAGGAGGAGGTTGAGGAACGCTCATCATCTGAGATGGTTGGGGTGTAACAGATGGTGAAGTTTTAACGTCTGGAAAACAAGCATCATTAGTTATCATTAATGTAATATACACAAACGTACAATTATTTATTTATTTTTCTTTAAAAAAAAGAAATGATCTACTATACAGGGCACAATTTGTTTTCACATAATGTGTAAAAGAATATGCTTACCTGGATACATTTAAAAGTCCGAGTGTAGCGGTAGTCCAGAGTCAGTTTAAAAAGGAAAAACTCGGGGAAAAAAGAAAACACGCAATCCTCTTGGTAAACGAGAGTTTGAGACTGTCTTGCCACACTCAAGAAGCAGCATAGACTTTAAGTTAATTTTAGGATTTCTGCCATGTGCTCACTGGTCACAGCCAGGAACTGCATCTTTTCGATAAAACCCACAGGCGTGTTGGTCTGAATCACCCTCGGTGACCGTAGGCCATTAGCGGTTAGAGCCC
Organism: Amphilophus citrinellus; assembly: GCA_013435755.1. NCBI lineage: Eukaryota > Metazoa > Chordata > Actinopteri > Cichliformes > Cichlidae > Amphilophus > Amphilophus citrinellus. Next base: position 15,934 of record JACBYM010000770.1, read on the forward strand.
CCTCGGTCACGGTGTTCCATTACTAACTAACCTCCGTACCTGACAACGTGCGTAAATCGCATCTCAAATTAATATCATATAGAGATCAGCAAAACATGACCGATAACATTGTAACTAAACACATAAACGCCGAAATGAGAACTCCCATGATCCTTTGCACCTTCATCTGAACGAACAACAAAAGAACTCCATGTCAGCTGATCACACTCTCATCGCTCCATGCTTTAACACGTTAGTAATAGATATTTTATTAAATTACGCTTAATAGATACAGTCAGGATACATTCAGCTGTCCACCTCGAAAACTGATACGTATAAACTGTTTGTAGCTTGTAACAATGACTCCAAACAAACAAAAACATCATGTCAGCTGATCGCCCGGCCGACAGTCTACGCTTTAACATGAAAACATTGTACTACTCATTGCACAAAGCTTATGATGAGCATGAAATTCTGTTTTTCTGTCTTAACTCTGTGAGGAGAATGTTGATATAGGATTGCCTAGTTTGAGCATAGTCTGATATTTTTTAATACTGTCGGAATTTCTTTGGTTTTCACAGTAAAAGTAGTTACTCATTTCACTCAAGAACATCACAAAAGTCTGTGGGACAGCTTGCTAGAAGAAGCAAAACTCAGAGATTTTTTAGCTAACTTTGCATTACCTACTCACATGCTTGTGATCCCATACAGGAGCTGCAGTTTTATTAACACAGACGCCCTGTACTCACACAGGTCAGGGCCGTGCTGCAAACAACACGATCACGGTAAGTGGATGAACGGATCCCCCTAACATGTGAGTTGTTGTTATTTCCTGAGAAAAAATCTGATTAAAAATAACTACAAAGCATGTAAGAAACTAGCGTTGAAATGAAAACGCTAAACACTACAATCAGCTGTTGTCGCCGGATCGCGGCGTTTTGTAAATGCCACATGTTACTGAGTTTGATTCATGGAAGATGTAGTGAATGTCTGTATATTATTTTATTTTATTTAATTTATCATCGCATAGACTTTTTAGTAAGACCATTGTTTTAATTATTTGTGTCTGTGTCTAAATAAGTGCCTCGGGTTTCAGGGGTGAATCTGCTAGCTTTTGATGTGAGCCCTGGGTCATCCTCCGTTCTGTATGTAAACGATGTCGAGTATCACACCCACTGTTGAACTAGGATACACGGCTATTATTTCACAACCGTATTTTAATTAAGTACTGTCTTGTGTATTTGAACCTCTTTGATGGCCGTCTGGGAAAAACCCCCTTGTAAGGAAGAGACAGGTGAAAGAGTCAATGAACTCGATTGTGTTTGATCATAGTCTGACATGTTTCAATACGATCGGGTATTCTTTGGTTTTTTACAGCAAAGTTGATTGCTCAACTCACTAAAGGAGATCACCCAAGTCTGTGGACTGCATGGTAAAAAGAGAGAAAGCTCCGCGATCTCCGGGTTAACTTAGCAATATCTAATCACTTTTGTTTGCACCCCAATACAGGAAACTGCAGTTTTATCCGCATGGAAGCCTTTCGCAGCTCAGGACCGTAGTGCAAAACAGTCCCCAGCGTTCGTATCTCAATAGCGGCTACAACCAACACGATCACGGTGTTTACATGGATGAACGGATCCCCCCCTAACATGTGAGTTATTTCCTGAGAAAAAAAAGTCTCCGATGGGTAAATCAGATTAAAAATAACTACAAAGCGATGTAAGAAACTAGCGTTGAAATGAAAACGCTAAACACTACAATCAGCTGTTGTCGCGGGATCGCTGCGTTTTAAAATGCGACATGTTACTGAGTGGGAAATGTAGTGGATATCAGTATATTATTTATTTTATTTATTTATTTTATTTTATCATCGCATAGACTTTTAGTAAGACCTACTGTGTAATTATTTCTGTGTGCGTCTAAATAAAAGCCCCTTGGGTTTCAGGAGTGAAACTGATTAATGTGTAGTCAGGACAGGGACAGCCGGCTTCTTGTATGTAAATGAACAACCCCACTGTTGAGGAGGATATAGGGCTATTATTACGTCATAGTATTTTAATTAAGCACTGTCTGTATCATGCTCGACAGGTGAGCTCGGATATTAGATTATTTACCTTTGTATTTTTTAATTAACTACTGTCTTGTGTATTTGAATCCTACTTTGATGTCCGTCTGGGAAAAACCCCCTTGTAAGGAAGAGACAATGAGCTCCATTGTTTTTGAACAGACACGTATACGTCATTATCACACGCATGCGCAAACACGCACCTCACACGCACGCGCAAGGCTTTTTTAATCACGCACGCGCACACCTTTCACGCATGCGCAATGCAAATTTCACACCTAGGTGCGATTTTCACACCTTAGGTGTGAAAGGGCCGCCTAACTATTACTACTGAGCTCAGCAAGTTGCTCTGGAGTTGGTCTCGTTGGAGTCCTGGTTCCATCCACCTCGATCCAAGTCCACTATTTATCTTTTTAATCTTTTATTTGATCTTTTCAGCTCTGGTTTGTTCTTCACTGACTGTTTTGACCAGAAATGCTGGAAACAAGGTTCAGCTGTACAGTAAATGTAGGCAATCCAAAAAAGAATTTGTAACTGAGGAACTAAAACAATTTAGATCAGAATAAACTGTGAAAATAAAGATTTGTTACAGGGCGTGCAAAGAAAATATATACAGTGTGGTAAATGGGCTGGCCTGTCACTCGCCTCACCATCCAATTTACTCCAATCATTTTACCATCTGCAATTCCATTTGACAGTAAGACAAATCGGACATCCAATGTAAAATAATTGAGACCGACACTTATTTGAGCGTGTGTGTGTGTGTGTGTGTGTGTGTGTGTGTGTGTGGGGTGGGGGGGGGGGGGGGGGCTGTGCATTCTGCGTCAGCTTAATGCACTGTGTCTGTCCGTGTCAGAGATGGATTGTGGTGTCAGAGTTATAGATAAGCTTCTGTTTAGTTAGCCCCATCGGGAGGCATGAACATTGTAGTCATATTACAGATAACAAGTGTTTTTATCCACGTCACAACAGCACAGCACACACAGGGGAGGGGGGATAAGATGCTCATATTCCATCAAGTGAATTGTAATTGCTATTCGCCAGAGGACATATAATTGAAAAATTGGAAGAGAGCAAAAAGTCAGCAGTGTCTGTATTGTAAACACAGATTGGACCGAATCCTCCGCGGTCGTGGGCGGCCGACATCACAAGCTCAGGATAAAAAAACCAACAGAAAAAAGGCTCGGCTCTCTTCCTCGACTGAAATCCACTTTTTCCAAAAAAAAAAAAAAAAAAAAAAAAAAGAAAGAAAAAAGAAAGAAAGAAAAAAGGTCTTTGGGTTGCAGGGGATTAAACCGCACTCACACACACACAAACATGCACATTCACACAGAGAACTGTGGTGTTTAGTGCCAAGCAGAGCTGTGTTCCAGAGAGGAAGAAGTGGTGCTTGAAAAGAAAAAGGTTTGTGGGGGAAATAAAGAAGGTGAATTTGGATTGATGTGAATCACGCTTGCCACTCTGGCCTGAAGCTCTTCCAGCCGGGGATGAATCGCCTACCTGTGTCAGAGGGATGTGTGAGAGCAGCATCCAACAACAACAACAACAGCCCCCCCCCTCCCCGCGCCCCTTCTATCTACCACCACCATTACCAGTCGCCCACGCATGCCTGGCCGGCAGGCATGTTACAGCGAGGATTAGATCGTATAATCAAACGCATTCCACCTTCAGACTGGCACAACCTCAGGGTCTCCCTCTTTCTTGCCACTCACCAGTGCGCTACAAACCATCGGGGGAAGCCAAAGTGTGAGTCAAGAAGGACACTGGAAAAAAGTGAGGGACAGGACGGGTTACTGCAGCTGTGCTAAACCCACACACAGCTTACAGAGCTCTAAGCAGAGGCCAAAGGTCAGATAAACTCAAAGGCACCTGCTCGCTAGCCTGCTAATCCAACTGAGGATGAGGAGTTTTAGGGAGTGGGTGGTTAAACAAGTGGGCAGTAGGGTTAAAGCACATTTCCATCCATCCGCAGCGTCTTGAGACGTTATCGGCACCGAAACGTTGCAACAGTGTCAGAAGCTGAAAGCAAGTGAAACACACAAGTGTCAGCACTCAAAGCCAAAGCATCAAACATGTGGAAAACCTTCTTTAACTGCCTTCAGACTCTCAGAATGATGGATCTGCTGCCACTTAGGAATAAAGTGTCTGCTCATATTACCAAATGCAATTTATCATGGACTAGTTTGCCTTTGACTTTTTTTTTTCAAGTGAAAGTGCAGAATTTCAAACCCACTGTCAAAACTTTAAAACCACAAACAATTTTCCTCTTACTCCAGTGTCCCTGAGTTTCAGTGAACACAGAAAGTGTTTGGAAAAATACAGGATGTTTTTTTGTTTTAATTTTTTATATAGATGAACTGATCGTGTAACTGAAAATGTTCTCCTGTGTCCTCGAGATCTAAAAAAGCTACAGATATATGTCTGAACTTGTGAGTTCCAGGAAAATCCTTGGGCTCTGAAGGGAGATTGAAAATATGCTATGTACTTATGCCATGTATTCAACTGTTCAAAAATATAAAATAAAGATTGAATTTTGGATTTTTTTTTTTGCCTATCATGTCTGACAGATTTTACAAGCAGAATTATGATCTGTTGTACCAAATGTATTTGCTCTTCCAAAGTGAGCTCTATAGATTCTCTATAGGCTCCTCTTATTAATGTTTGTCCTTTAATTTTATTGATTTATTTGTGTTATTTTTCACATACATTTTAGTAATGCCAGAGTTGACAAGCTGAGAAAAAAGCGGGGAAAAAAGAGAAAGGGGAGAAAATACAAAAAGCGGACAGAGCACAACTAAAAAAGCCGTTATGGTTCATCAAGTGCTGCACCTGTAAAAGACGAAAAAACAACAGACAAAAAAAAAAAAAAATTTATGTGGAAGAAATAAAACAAAAACAAAGCACAGCTACACAAACCAACAATTTTTTTGTGCTGTGTTTGTGTGAGTAAGAGCCTGAATGTCTGTGTCTATGTCATGAAATGTACTTACTAATGAGGGCAGAAAGCAGCAGCTCTGCCCACCAGAAGCCAGAGACAGGTAGATAGAGACCCAGGAAACCCGAGCCATCCGTAGCCCATCAAGGCCATTGAAGATCCATAGCTGCACATTCCAACGACAGAGGGAGAGGGAGGCCCCAGACGGAGCCCCTCCAGCCGAGGGGCAAGGACCCCAGAGAACCCGAGGCAACAGGAAGGGGCGGGGGGTGCAGGCGTGACCAAAGGGGAGCAGCATGGAGGAAGACCCTGGCTCTCCTTGACTTTGTGCATGGGTGGAAAGGCACTACAAGCCCCAGCCCTGGTCCAGCCATATACACACACACGCGCGCGCGCACACACACACACACACACACACACACACACACACACACACACACACACACACACACACACACACACACTTTCCTTTTTAATTGCATTATAGTCGTTATGATTGACAGCACATTGTGACACACACTGGACCTTTGGCAACAGGCATGTTACCCAGAGGTTGATGAAATGGGGCTGCTGAGGTGGCCCCACTCAGGTACTCACTACTGTCTGCCCCTCAAATTTATTTGCAAAAATGGAGAAAGAGGGAACTCTGGAGAGGAGGCTGTGTGTACAGATGTGTTTTTGACAGATGTGTCTCCTGTAGAAACACAACATCTGCCTTTAAGTTATTTAAATGATTAAAAATTTTTAGCCTCTTTTCCTTCGAACCAATTCTGTGTACATTAAAAAGCAAAAAGCCTCAGAAAAAGGTATTAGTGTGTACATAGATCACCTGTTAGATCAGTACAGCCATGGCGTAGTATTCTGGTCATGGTAAAGCTGTCCATTGGCATAGAGTTTATGATGACAGCTTGGGAGCCTCCTTGGATGCACTTCTTCTGTATCAGGAACTATTTATGGACTCCAAAATGTCCACCACAATGCTGGTTTGTGGAGAGGCTGCTTCTGGGGAGTCTTCAGGGCGGCTTCTTTTAGTGGACGGAGCTCCTTTGCTGCTGGAGGGAATCTTGTCTGGTTTGCCCATGACGATTCGTTCAAAACGCTTGTCAGTATAAACCTGTAAACTGTTCAGATCCTCTTTGCTGTGCTGCAGAGTGTTGAAGTTGATGAAATTAGAAATTATTCTCTATTGCCTTTGAAACTGTCTAAAAGTAAACTGGCGGAGAAAACTAACCACTAAAGTATTTGCAGTTAGTGGCGCGCCACCATGCCCGAAACTGCCGAGATTTCCATTGAGTTCTCACGTCGTGTCAAAGCATAGGGCACCGCTCTGAACATTCAAATTGGGAATTTTACTTACTTAATTTCTGGTAATGTGAAGGCTTCATTAGAGAGCCGATAGAGATTAAAGGAACCTCACTGACACTAAGTTGCAAGCTGATATGACGGCATTTCAACCTAACCAGGAGATGTTTACCAAGATAATTTTGTTATCAAATCTATTTGGATTGTCACATAAATTAGAGGAAAACTAAACAAGAATAAACTACACAAAATGAGTTGCAGAACAAAAGGCTGCTTGGGACAGGCAAAACAAAACAATTTTTAAAATGCGACCTCATTGTGTACAGTTACATTTTTATTTAAATTACAGTCACAGTTAATGGTAATTAATGCTAATGCATAACTTAATACAATAAACATTGGGAGAATTTGTATTTAAACACCACAGGGGTCACACAAGCTTCTGTGTGTGTGTGTGAAAGTGTGTGTAGGTGGCCTAGTGAATACTTGGCTCAACAAAATCTATTTCTTTTTGGCTTTGTTCCTCCTTGCAGCACTGGGACCAACTCTGTGATCCTCTGAGGTCAACATCAACAACAGCAGCGGTAATGAGGTCGCAGGTCAGAGTTCCCAGCAGACAATAAATGGAACAAAAATTTCTGTGACCTCGGGTTCAGGATGAAATCTCAGATTGAGTTAAACAATCTGCTGAAGTGAGTGCATGCTGACTCTCTGTGCTGCATTTTATTAACTGAACAGTCGGTCAGAACCAGGGCGACTGCAACATAAAGCAAAATAAAGGAAATATTTCCACGTCAGTAAAAAAAAAAAAAAACCTCCAGGAAGCCTCAGGAAACACTTAACCTTAAAAAAAATGAAATCCAAATGTTTTATTTTGGGAACAAAGAAGACTTTCTTCTTTTAATTACATGATTAAGATCATGTTATTGTAATTCCCACAAAGGGCATGCAGCCTTCTGTCTCATTTGACAGACAACTAGCAAATTTTATTACGCTACTTAAAGCTTTACAAACTCTTTGCAAAGTCCTAAACTCCTTTTATGGTTTTATTAATTAGACACAACACTGTGTTCTGTGCATAAACAATTAAGAACAGCTTCCCATAGAAGCTGTTCACAGACACTAACTGTGACAGCTGAACTCTGTGATGACCTCTCTCTGGCTGAGAGCTGCTGCAGTGACCTGAAGGCCACCACATCCTCACAGCTCAGAAGGCTGTGCAGTCTCACTGAAAATAGAGGTTCCTGTTTACTCCACAGGGGTCCGGCCTCTTTCCTCCCAGCTCCGACACTTGGACTACTGCTCACCACTCAGACAAACTTTTGAGGAAAATAAGCTGAGAAATGGAGCTTATTTTCTTGGACTTGAGAGGAAGCTCAACATCACTTGTGAGGAGAAGGAAGGGGCTGTTGATTGCACAGGAAGAGGGTTCTTTAATTTGAAGGCCACTGTGGTGTTCAAGCCTTCAGCCTCATGGGGAGTTAATCAGCACTTAGGCTATAGATAGGAAAAGAGAGACAGAGAGCATGAAAAGAGCAGAAAGCAAGAGGGAGGGCTGTGGAAATGTGGATCCACCAGCCACTGTTTCCTGCATGATATTTATCAGTTGCTGTTTCATGAAGTGATTCCTTTTATTATTGTCCGCCAGTTTTTGTCCGCTCAGCTGTAACCAATTGCTTTAATGCTTTTTTATTTAGTAGTGAATCATGAAGTGTTATCATTACATTTTTATAAAATATGCTATATGTTGGTATTCACTGTTGTAGGCAGTTCAGTTCAATTCAATTCAGTTTGATTTATGTAGTACCAAGTCATGACTACAGTCACCTCAATGTAAATTGTACTGTATTGTAAGGTAAAGGCCCTACAAAAATACAGAGAAAACCCCCCAAAAATCAGACAACCCCCTATGAGCAAGCACTTGGCAACAGTGGGAAGGAAAAACTCCCTTTTCACAGAAAGAAACCTCCATACTCAGGGAGGGCCAGTCATCTGCTGCCACTGGCTGGGGGTGAAGGAGGGAGAAAATAAAGGTTAGTGAAAAGCTTGAATAAGTCTATGCAGTATAAGGTGAAAGTTATTTAGACCAGCCTATAACTGTTATTTGCTGTGTTGTTGCACTACATTACCTTCTACACAAGAGGGAACAACTGGGAAGGACAGGTGGACAGAATGACACTGATGAGACAAAGAGAAGCAACACTGAACACAACACACAGAACAGGAGACTATGAAAATAAAAAAGGAAGTGAGTAAACAGGTAAACAAATGCAGACTTGACAGGACACAGGTCGGTAAAACAAATACAACACATGAGACACAGAGGGACAAAACAGACACCAGAACACTGGAACACAAAGGCATGAAGAACAAAGGGAAACAGGAATTACATATAAATAACAATAACATGATTCTGAAAACTATAATGAACTAAGAGTCAAAGCCATAGTCAAACACAACAGAAGAAATTCAACAATAACATAACCTCAAAGAACCCAAAACACTGGGCAACAGGCCCAAGGCCATGACATTAATTCTATTCAATTTTATTTTTATAGCACCAAACTACAACAGTTGTCTCAAGGTACATTATATTGTAGGTAAAGACCCTACAATAATACAGAGAGAACCCAACAGTCAGAATGACCCCCTATGAGCAGCACTTGGTGACAGTGGGAAGGAAAAACTCCCTTTAACAGGAAGAAACCTCCAGCAGAACCAGGCTCAGGGAGGGGGGGTCATCTGCTGAGGGGGGGCTGCGGGGAGAGAGACAGGACAAAAGACACACTGTGGAAGAGAGACAGAGATTAATAATAACTAATGATTAAATGCAGAGTGGGGTATAAACACAGCTGTTCTACATAAAGCCCTCCATCTTACCCATTCATATTTCAAATATGTTGGTTAAACTGTCCAACTCAAGAAAGGTTTTTCATACACTCGCTGTTCTTATTCTGTATAATGCATCATATTTGAAAAAGTCAAGTTCATGAAAAGCCCTTTTCATGGATCAGACCACCAAGGCTTCTGCCTTTAGCAGCTGTCTGATCCGCATTGCACCAGAGCCTTATGGCCCCTTTGACCCAAGGGGTGGAGGGTGTCTTATGTCCCATAAGAGGTTAGCTTTTTTTTTTTGGTGTTTTGACTTGCTTTGAGCCTCATCTGCACACACACCCATTTCTTCCTGATTTATTACTGGGTGGCCATTTAAAGTAATGTAATCTTTCTTTAGGTTTCTGATGATCCCTTAACTTTTCAGACCTTCACTTGCTGCCATCTCTGCTTTTATTCCACCTGATTCATCAAAAGTTGAAATGATTTAGACTTTAATGCTTTCTATTAAATAAGTATGTCACAGTGTTTTATAGAGCAATAAAGGACAAAACAAAAACCATTAAAGCTAAAAAGAGAAATGAGGCCGGCTTATAAAATGTGCAAGTGTGTATGAGTCAGAAATATTTTCCACTGTTCTGGCCCTTTGTTTATAACTCCTAATCTTCATACACAAATGCTCACACACACATCCCTCATGCTATCTGTCAGCTTGCTTCTGTTGAGTCCACGGATTCAAAACACTCTTTGTTTTGTCACTGTAGCATTTTGTATTTCTACATTTTATGTATCATTAATCTCACAGACATGTTTCTGTTTCTTGTCACTTTTATTTATATTACCTGTGGAAATGACATTGCTGAACATTACTTCTTGTATAATTTTATAAGAAGAAAAAAGTTTCCTCACAGTTTTGCCATGCATGTCCTTGCTTTATGAATGTTGTATATTCATATATTAATATTTGGAGCTCCACGTAATTCTGCGTTGAATTTCTGAGTAAGGTAGATGAGGAGGAATACAGCTCCTGTGACTCTCACATTGCCATCGAAATGAAAAAAATAAAATAAAATAAAAGCAGGAAATCACTCCCTGAAGTTATCCGTGTCCATGTCTGACTAACATCTATTAAACATGGATATAACAAAGTCTGCTGCAGTTTTTATTTCTTTGGGAGTTTACATAAAAGTACCAAAGAAAAGTACTATAGACCACCACTGATATGGGAGCACCAAACTTAAAGCCTGGACATGCCTTTGGCTGACGTGTTTTCGCTTATGGTTCCTGATCAGATCCCTTCTTGGGACAGTGTGGGAATGCAGAAACCCTGCTCGACTAACACATGCATCACTCTCTTTTTAGCTTTCTTGCACCTGTTAGCGTGAGACAGATCGAACCTGTATCATTCTCCTGGGTACATGGAGTTGGTTTCAACCTGAGCAGAGAACTAATCTCAGATTAATAACACACTTTTGATGTGCAGTGCCTTTGGGGCTTAAGTCACAATTTAATTAAATAAAGCTATGCTTCAGTGACATTCAGTTTCCAGTAAAACAATAAAATTGGAATAAAAGACAACACAACTACATCAGAGGTTTAACAACTTTAAGGTAAAACTTGAGAGCACAAAGTTACACCTCAGAAGCATCAAGGTGTGAGGTTTTGTTTTGTTTTTTTTATTTGAAATAACTTCTCATATCAGGGAAACTCAGTTATCAGAGCAAAATACTTTGCAGTATTTAGAAGAAAACGGCTTACTTCCACAGCATCAGTATAGAATAGAATAGAATAGAATGCCTTTATTGTCATTATTCAGGATGTACAGTGAGATTGGAGGGCCACTCCTGTTCAGTACCATGCAATAGAAAGTCAAACTTTCTAAAATATAAAATATAAATTAGAACTTATAAAAATATACAGAAAATAAGATAATGTATAAAATATATAAGTGTATACATATAATAATGAAGATGATGAATATTGCACTTGGTGAATGAATATTGGATATTACACAATATAGGAGTGATAGATATTGTTCAGTATGAATAATATAATAGTGCACAGAGATGTGGGTGTTGCACAGTTAGAGTGGGTGAGTGTGAGAGTTCAGGGTGGTGATTGCTCTGGTGAAGAAACGCCTGCCAGAGGGCAGCAGGTCAAACAGGTCAAAGCCAGGGTGTGAGCTGTCCTTGATGATGTTCCTGCTCTGCTGATGCAGCGGGAGGTGTAGATGTCCATCAGGGAGGGGAGAGGTCAGCCAATGATTATCTGTGCTGTCTTGACTACCCTCTGAAGCCTCACCCTGTCTGCCTCACTGCAGCTGCCGTACCATACTGTGATACAGTACATCAGCAGGCTCTCAGTGGATGAGCGGTACAAGGTCAGCAGCAGATTTGAGTCCAAGTGAAGTCGCTGCTGAGCCTTCTTGATAACAGCTGTGATGTTATCTGACCAAGAGAGATCAGCAGAGATGAGGACACCAAGAAACCTGAAGGTGTGGACCCTCTCCACACGCTCGCCGTTGATGTAGAGGGGGGCTGGGTCAGTCCTGTGTTTCCTGAAATCAATGATGATCTCTTTGGTTTTCATGGTGTTCAGTGCAGGTTGTTCTCTGAACACCAGGCTGTCAGCTTCAGGACCTCCTCTCTGTAGGCTACCTCATCTCCCTTTGAGATGAGTCCGACCACTGTGGTGTCATCAGCAAATTTGACGATGAGGTTGTTATTGTGGGCCGGACTGCATTCATGGGTGTAGAGGCAGTACAGGAGGGGGCTCAGCACACAGCCCTGTGGGGAACCAGTGCTCAGTGTGCGGGTGGAGGAGAGATGGGGGCCAGGGTTGAAAATCAGGGTGGGCTGGTGGGCACATGCTCTGATCACCTTGCCAGGTACTCCGTCTGGTCCAGCAGCCTTTCTGGGGTTCACTGCCAAGAGCACACATCGTACCTCATGCTCCTGGACAGTGAGTGGGGTGGAGCTTGAGCCTGGTGGAGCAGATGGGTGGTCCTGAGGTGTCTCAAAGCGAGCAAAGAAACAGTTAAGTTCCTCTGCTAGTGACACACTCAGGTCTCCTGCAGTCACACCACAGCCTCTGAAGTTTGTGATGTTCTGAATGCCCTGCCACACCCAGCTTTTAAAAACTTTGTGTGGTCATAAATATATTTAAAAACGTGTTCTTTTTATTTAGCCTGAACATGTAAATGGACTAGTTCTTATAGCGCTTTTCTAGTCTATCTGAGCACTCAAAGGGCTTATACAAGATGTGTTGCAGTGTTCTAGCTAGCTTGCTGAGAGTTAAAACTAAGTTTTTCCACACCTCCACTGCTCGGTGCTGTGAGTGTGCGTGCATTGTGCTTGCTGTGCAGAGAAGGTCAGCTGTTATTTTTTTCTTTATTTCAGCTGTAGCCACCAGAACAGATCACTATAACCACAGAATCTATAAACACACACCTCCTGGTCTGCTGCATGGTAGCCAAGCGGCATATCATTCGGCGGTGAATGGATAATGCTACACACAAACTGAATATAAAGCTTAAAAATTTAAATGCAGCAAAAAAAAAAAAAAAAACTTAATGGAAGCTGTCTTTCAGCCTTCATTAGGGATAGGTAAACATGGCATAGCTGCCTCCCCCCACCTCAATTTTATTTTTGGTTCTTAGGTTAGATTACTATTGTAGGGTCTTTACCCGCAATACAAAGCTCCTTGAGGCGACTGTTGTGATTTGGCGCTATATAAATAAAATTGAATTGAAATTGAATTGAATTGAATTAGGCATGACCACAAGAGTGTGCCTTTTACACTGTATGAACCAGTGACTGTTAAAACCCATAACAGTTTTGCCCTGCTTGTTTGGTGGTGACAGTGTTAACATGACCAGCTCACTGTTTAAGTAATGTTGAACTTTTTTTTTCTCAGACATCTGTGACAATGCTCTTTAAAGTCCAATATGCAGGAAAGAAATGTTACATCAAACTCAATGGAGCATCATAGTCAACATTTTTGAGGCAAGGTAATGTTTTTTGGTTTATTCAAGTTTACCTGCTTAAAATCATACATTATTTTTTGCCTACGTTTTTATAAATTTGTTCACCTTTTGTCATAGAAGTAAATTTGCAGGAATATTAGTGATATATAAAGAACTGACAGAATTCAATATTTGAACAAAAATGTGTGTGCATTTACAGCCAAAGAGAAGTTTGACATCCCTGAAGAAACAAATGTTTATCTTGTGGATGAAACTGGGACAGAGGTGGATGAAGATGTCTTCAGTGACGTTCTGGAGGAGAAGTCCAACACTCTCTGGACCCTCACTGATGCCTCTTCCGTTGAGGATAATAGTAGCACTATAAAATTAGGCCTATCTTATTTATTACAACTAAAACTGCTGAAGTATACAAAGTTCAGAAGGTTTTGTTTTTCTTTCTTTTTTCATACTTCAATTACATCACTGATGACTAACCCATGACTGAATAAACCTGTACTTCAATAACTTTGGATGTTTCACACTTTTAAGCTTGTCAAAACACTCCTGGATGCTCAGCCAGGAGGAGAGAAGATACTCAAAGAATGCAGACAAATAGGGGAGGTTAAAGACCCATTACGGCGGAAACTGGTCAACATGGTTGTAGCAGCAATGACTGAGCAGTATGGGTAAGTTTTTTTTTGTTAGGCTTGTAAAGACAGGATAATCAGCTACACATAAAAATAAAAATGTCAGGCCATGTAAAAAAAAAATTCCTCATCAAAGTCTAATCTTAAAATCTTGTTAAGGACTGCTCCAGCGATGGATGTGAGGACACGTTATGCATTGGGAATAGTCACCCTGTTCCCTTGTCTGAAAGATCCGTATTCTGAAAAAGAATATGTGAGCATTCCCATTGAGTACAAAGTTTTAGACAGATGTTGTGATGATTATTTAACAATTAAACACTTTGTTTTTTTCTGGAAAACAATGTTATTCACTTTAGGAGCACTTCTGTGATTCCAAAAGTAATGAAGGCTACATCGCTTGGAAACTAAAAAACATGCAGCACAAACTCAAGAGGAGGAGCAGCAGCACCAGTCGTGATCCATCGAGCAAGAGAGGACCACAGTTTGCAAGGTCTGTAACTGCAGAGCCTCAGCTGGAGGGTGACCAGAGCAGAGAGGCCATTTCCCGTCTGAGGCACACCACAGATGAAAGGCAGAGCTTCTTGAAAATGGAACGAACGTTTCAGTTCAGATGAGCACTGATTCACGATTCTGAGAAGTGTGAGACCCTCCTCAGCATGTTCCCAAGATTCCTTGATACAAAAGGCCCGGTGAGTCCACTTTGAGCAGAAAATCTTAAGATGAAGGCTTTGCTCTAAAATCTTTTGATTCTTCACAGCTGCTTTGACACATTAATAAATCCAGCAAAGCATATTTATTTTCTTAATACTGACATGTACGCATGTGCACACCCCAGTCAAGTTTGGCAGTTCCTTTTAACTTTACCTTTTTTAGGTCACATCAGTAATAGTGGCTAGCTGAGCGTTATCTTTTCACCTCAACTTAGTGTAGCTTATCATGTTTTCTCCTTTATTGATGTTCCATGTAAGTTATAGTTTAATGTGGATTTTGTTTTGTTGGAGTTTGTTTGTTTGTTTGTTTGGCTTGTTTTTTGTTTTTTTCTTTAAGGTGCTGCAGGATTTCCAAATGATGTTTGGAGAGGAAATCCCATCAAAACTAATGGAACAGTGGGGAACCTCTTTGAGGCAGAAAGTCATCAAAGAAGCGAACAACCTCACTGGGACAGCGATGCTGGAGTCTCTCCTTCAGTCTGCTCAGGAGAACCCAGAGGAATGAAGAATCATCAGGTTAGTCCTAGCTTTGGCATCCTTTTTTAAAAAATGTGCAGAATATTGGAATCCATTATTCCATTTGGAATCTAAATATCACAACTTAGTTGAATGATGCATTTTTTTGCAAATAACCAACAAATGTCTTTTTTATAGAGCAATTATGAATTGCATATCTGACAGTGTTTCATTTAAATCTTGTACAGTCTGCCTGGGACAGTGATGTGGCAGCACTGTTGCTGTTGGTGTCTGATAGGTTCAGATCATTTTAATAACTCAGAGAACAAACACACAACTCTTTTGAACTTGCGCAAGGAGGAGAGATCCGTTCCTGAACTCAGCTCGCGGCTGAGCGGAAGTTATCTGTCCCAAGGGACTGCTTCCTGCGCAGCGCTTTTATTCGGACTTTCACAATAAGATCACGTGGGTTACACCAAACGCAGTTTACAGCATGTAATAAACAACATTCTTGGCTTTTTCCTTACCATATATGGTCGTAAGCATACTGTGACATGTGCGCATATAACATGGCGTATACAAGACACGTATCCTATATGTGTTCTCTGCAGGCTTGAAACAGCCTGCAGGTAACTACAACTTCCTTTGTAAGAAATGTCACCACGTGTTCCCATTTCAACATAAAAACAACAGTATCATATGTACATAAAACAACTTATAGAAAATATACAAACAGAAGATATGATAAATTATAATAAACAGAATGGGATTTATACCATAACTCCAACATTTCCCCCCTGTTTATCATAACTTCACTGGCATTTTTTTTCCACGCCACACCACTTGCTTGCACATTTTCAGTGTGGGTTTCATTCATTGCCAAATATATACATATTTACAAAATATCCTCAGGCATTTCAGCGTCTTGGTCGACCATCTGAAGCTGCAAATATGACACAACATAACCAGTAAAAATCTTTGTTATCATAGATCTGATGCAGGGCAAAATGCACATTGTAAATACACAAATCAACACTAGCACACACAAAACAGGAGTCAGGCATTTCAGCAATACCTGCCACCAAGTTCCTGCATTTAGCCAGGAAAACCAATCACTCTGGCTTTCCTGAGTGTGCTGCTGTACATATTTCTGTAATTCAGTCAGTCTGTCGAGTGCCTCCCTTATGGCTCCACCAGCATTATCTTCATCTGGGATGTAAGTACAACATGTCTTACCAATGATTTTACACACGCCACCCTGGGAAGCTGTCAAAAGATCTAATACTATTCTGTTTTGCATCACCATTGCTCTGAGTGAACTTAACTCTTTTAAAGTTCCTTGTCCTAGAGCTATGGTTGTATTTACCAGACGTAATAGTGCATAGCGATTTATTTCCACTTGGTCACGCACAAATCCCAGTCCAATTCCTGGAAAGATAGACTGGGCAATCTTCGCTCCGACTCCCCAGATCCGGAGCTCCTCTGGGACTTCTGAATGGCTCGTGAGCCACTCTCCAACCTGTCGCTTCGTCTTGTGATGTGGATGACTGGCCTGGTACTGCATGAAAAAGACATGATCTGACACATACGCAACACTACACAGGCCTCCCCAACCTGGGGGAAGGGACACGTATGCTTTGTGACCACAGATGAAATACCAATCCGCTAACACTCTTGTTCCCTTGGGTCCTGGTGCTACTCGTGAGCACTGACTCAGCTCCCCAGTGTCCATCTGTATCCTATATGCCAAATCAGACTGACATTCCTTCTTCCGTACAGTTAGATTGTTATAACAAGCAATATTTTTGAGGCAGGTCAGGCATTGTCTCTCATCTGTTGGTGGACAGTAGGAATAGGTAGCATTACAGAGAGTGGCTGGTAATCTACCCACCTTGATGGTTCCATTTGCTATAACACATGCTGGAAAAGCTTTCTCTGGCAAATGAGTCAACATTAGCACCTCAGGAAGGGGGTTGGCCAGCTGAGGCCATGTGAGCAAATCTGTTAACATAGAACAATTTCTATTAATGGGAGAACTTATCCCCTTCACATTAAGAATTGTGGTAAAATTTGCTTCACTCCATTTAGCTCTTCTCCCTGGATGTGTAGCCAACCCATAGAGACACTATGAGTGCTCCCAGCTAACATTGTAAGGCCTCAGTCCAGTATTGTGTCCTGCCACTGGCATATGTGCACACACATAACAATTTGTCCAATTATTAACATGAGCTGTGACGTTCATTAACTGCCACCATTCATTGGTTGCATATTCATGTGGGTACTGGGTGTAATTTAATGAAAATGTTCCTCCTAAAACTAGCAGTGTGCTCACGCTGAAAATAATTGTGAAGCTGCAGAAGGGCGCCATTCTAAAGGAGTAGGGATCAGTTGTTTTCTTCACTGGGTTGAGACGAAAAAACCACTATAAGGGATTTCCCCCTTTGTAACCAGACTTCCACCTTTACTCCGAAGTAATTGGCTCCACCTTCTTGCAGTGACTCAGATGAATCCACGTAGATCTTTCAGCGATTTTCACTGCTGTTGGTGTGGTCAGTAGAACTTGATATGGGCCGTCCCACCTCGGGTTCGACCAGCACTTCCGTTTGATGACCTTGACCAGCACCCAGTCTCCTGGCTGTATCAGTGGCACCTGTGGAGAGAAAGAAGATGCTTCTGGCAGTTTATTAGCATCAGTTACTTGTTTGCTTTGTAGAATTTTCCTCATCCAGTCACTCAAATCACAGCTCTCTTCTGCCTTTTCTTCCTCCGTATATACAGGCAGCCTGAATGGTCTGCCGTATAATATTTCATATGGAGTAAGTCCTAATTCTGATGGTGTTATGCGCATGTACATTTTCACTAGGTCTATACAGTCCACCCAAGGTCTCCCCGTTTCTGCCATGCTTTTCCTCAACCTATTTTTTATCGTCCCATTTGTTCTTTCCACTAGCCCTGCACTCTGTGGGTGGTATGCACAATGGTTCTTCAGTTCAATGCCTAAATTCTGAGACACCTTAGACACTATCTCATTTACAAAGTGTGGTCCATTATCACTCCACAGCTTCTCTGGAATGCCATAATTAGGAATTATGGTCTTACATAAGGCTTTTGCAACCGTCAGTGCATCCGCTTTTGCCGATGGAATAATTTCAACCCATTTTGTAAAAGGATCTACAAGTACTAAACAGTACTTGTAAGTCCTACATTGATTCAGTTCTATGAAATCCATGTGAAGGAACTGAAAAGGATAACAAGGTGTTGGAAATCTACCCCTTCTTGGTCTCAGATTACCCTGTGGATTATTTTTACAACAAGTTAAACATGCTCTACAAAAATTTTTTGAATAGTTATTAAAGCCTTTTGCATAGAAGTATTTACTTATTATCGCTGTCATCCCCCCTGTTGAGAAATGGGAAGGCCCATGACTCAATAATGCTGCAGTTTTAAAAAGGGCTTTTGGGAGTACCGGTTTATCATTAATATGATAGATGTTATCCTTCAGTGTCGCACCATCCCTAAGCCACTGCTCTATTTCTGCTTTCGGGGCCTGTATTTGCATGTCCTGTAAAACCTCCTGGCTTATTGGCTCTTGTATATATAAGTAAGTGTCGCTGTGGCCATAAAGGCCCTGTGCCGCTTCCTTAGCTATCTTATCTGCAAAGGCATTTCCTAAGGTGACAGGATCTTTACCCACAGTGTGGGCTGCACATTTACAAATAGCTATGTTTTTGGGTTTCATAATGGCCAAGAGTAACTGTTTTAACAATGTAGCATGTTTCACTGGCTGACCTGTAGACGTCTGCGTTCCCCTTCTTGCCCACTGGGCTGCAAAAAGATGTACTGTTGAAAATGCATATTGGCTATCTGTATAAATTGTCACAGTCTTATCCTTATAAAATAAGCAGGCTTCTATGAGAGCTATAAGTTCCGCTGCTTGGGCGGAAAAATGAGATGGTAGTTGTTCTGCCTTAATGATTTGTTTATCTGTTACTACTGCATACCCTGTTTCTGTAATACCTCTGTCATTCTTCCTGCTCGACCCATCTACATACGCCACATCACCTTCTGTTAATGGCGTATCTGACAAATCCTCCCTTGGTTTACTATTTTGCTCTGTTATAGCTTTACAATCATGTGGCTCTCCATCTTCTGGAGTAGGAAGCAATGTAGCAGGGTTCAAAGAAGTACAGCGCTCAATTACAATATGCGGCTGAGATAGTAGCAGAGCAATACAGCTTAAATGTCTTGCTGGTGAAAGGAAAGTCATCTTACTTTGTAATAACAGAACTGAGACCGCGTGTGGTACTTTCAATGTCAGTGGATGAAACAAAACTAACTCACTAGAAGATTCCACTGACATTGCTGCTGCACATACTGCTTGCACACAAGGTGGGAGTGCTCTTGACACTGCATCTAAACGTTTAGAATAGTAAGCAATAGGTCGCAGTTTATCACCAAAGGGTTGCAACAAAGCTGAAGTCATGAAACCATTTTTACAATCTACAGTTTGAACAAATGGTTTTGAATAATCTGGTAAGGGCAAAATCATTTCTGTAGTTAAAGCTTGCTTAACTTCAGTAAATGCCTGTTCAGCTTCTAGAGTGCATTTTACATTTTCAGACATTGCCATGGGCACATCATGTATAACTGATAACAATGGTTGCGTCATTTGTGCGTAGTTTGGAACCCAGGCCCTACAATAATTGCATAAGCCTAAAAATGCCAACATCTGTTTCTTTGTCTGTGGTTTGGGTGCCTGCATGATGGCTGTTTTCCGAGACTCCAGAAGCTTTCGCCCTTGCTGTGAAAGAATGTGTCCCAAATACTTTACTTCCCTTTGCACCCACTGCAGTTTCTCCAAACTGACTTTATTTCCTGTTTTTGCCAGGTGTTGTAGCACTTCTAATGACTGTGTTCTACAATGCTCCTCTGTGTCTGATGCTATGAGAATGTCATCCACATAAGTCAATACTTGGGAATGTTTTGCTATTGACAGCTGCGACATGCAATTTGCAATAGCTTGTGAAAAGATTGTGGGGCTGTCCGTGAATCCTTGAGCCATACGCGTGTAACAGAATTTTTTTCCCTTGTAGGTAAAGGCAAACCAGTCCTGTGAATCCTCATGTAAAGGAATCGAGAAAAAAGCATTACTGAGATCCACAACCGTAAACCATTTTTGTCAGGGGTCAACTGATTTAGCAGTGTATGTGGGTCTGGAACACAGGGTGCTCTAGTTTGTACAGCTTGATTCACAGCTCTTAAATCCTGCACTAGACGCCATTTATCTGTACCTTGTTTCCTTACTGGGAATATAGGGGTATTACAACGAGCATCAGGTTTTTCAATCAGTATGCCTGCCTTCAGCATCTCCATGATAACTGGTTCTATCCCTGCCTGTGCGTCTGGTTTAAGTGGATATTGACGTACATAAGGTCTGTAATCAGATTTTGGTTTAATAATTACTGGGTCGGCGGTACTTAATAATCCTACATCTGCTGCTCCCTTTGACCACAAACTATCAGGAAGTATTTGTAATTCTGGGAAATTTTCTATGTTTACCATAGATCAGGCTGATGTAGAGCTATTTGTGTGTTCATGGACTTTAGTCATGACTGTCCACTGTAGTTCGATTTTCTGTACCTGGCCATCAGAGGATTCCCACCGACCTTGACCCATATCCCTCCAGTCTGTAAGTTTTTTAGCGTCGCACAGAAGCTGGCCCACATCTTCCCATTTAGCTGTAGGAGGTTTTGACAGCGACACATGAGGTACTGATAAAAATGGATTAAAGGAATACAGACCTTGGGCTTCAGGAGTCAAAGTTACAACGACACCACTATACTCTCGTTTTAACACATAGAGAGTATGCAAGTTCAGTTTTTGAGTCTGCAGCTTCCTAACCTTTTCTGCATAGGTTTGGTCTGGGCCTGGAGTCTGCTTGTACCTGAGAGTGCAGTGCATAGTTTCAGGAGGCTGCAAATCACTCCCTGATTTTAGGTAAGAAGCTATTAAATTTAATAACTGTCTACCTGTTTGAGCAAGATCTGATTTTGGAAAATCCAGGCTCCAGTAGTAATAAGTCTGAGGTAGCTCTTCTACCTCATGAACCTGATTTACCACTGTAGCCTGCATTCCCATTGGAGTGGGAACTATAGCAATTCCCAGAGCTTGAAGCATGTCTCGCCCTAGCAAATTCACTGGACACTCTAAACTCAACACCACAGGGCCCTGACTGGTAACCCCTGTCTCTGGGTCAGTAATTATCACTGGAGCTGAAAGGGGTAGGGCACTCAATTGCCCATTAGCTGATTTTACAAAGACTTTCTTCTTAGATTCTTTTAATTTTGGGATGTGTTCCTTCACCACTGTTCTGTCTGCACCTGAGTCACACAGAAATTCAGTTGTTTTGCCATTTACCAAGAGGGTTATTAAAGGTTTTTGACCTGGTGTGGAGATTGCAGCTAATATCAGCTTCAGATCAACACTGGTAACCTCAATGTCATCTGAAACTCCACCTAGTCATGTAGAGCTGTTGTAACCTGGATTGTATGGAGGATCCCTAAACCTCCTATTCCTGCAGTCTCTAGCTATGTGTCCCTCTTTTCCACACAGCCAACAGCCGTCTCCCCTGGGGACAGGTCTGTTAAACTGACCACGGCCTCTTCCCCGGCCTCTGCCTCTACCTCCTGATCTAAATTCTGCTCTTTGAGGTCTTTGATCTCCCACCAAAAACACTTGAGTTGCAGAGTCTTCCATTTGGCTGTCATGATTATAAAAAACTTGCACTGGTTTTTTATCCTTTTTTGATTTTATCACCTCCTCTGCATGACGAGCCCAATTCATAGTTTCCATGAGGTTTCCTGTGGCATGATTTACATTATGTTTGCGTATGAAATCAGAATATTTTGGGTGGAAACCAGACATCAATGCTTGTTTTAGTTGTCTTTGATAAGGACCATTTGGGTCTTGGTCCTCTGGTATGCCACTGTGTGCTTTAAACACTTCCTCTAATCTTTCCCTAAATTCAAAAACACCCTCTCCGTCTTTCTGTTTGCAGTGATGGATTTTGTCATAATTTGGGGGTGGAATTAGTGTGTTTCTAGTCCGCAGCACTACTCCCTGAATTCCCTGCCTTAAAGCAGCTGAATCATGAGGCAGTGTTACTCCTCCCGCATCTTTCCCAGTGAAATCTCCTCTCACTCTTCCCCAATCATGTTTAAAATGGTTTCTGAATACAGAAACCATTTCATCACCATTCAAATTAAACGAGGCTTGTAACCCTACAACCTCTGTTGCCCACAAGTTTACATTAGTTTTATGAGATGTCAGACCTTTAACTGCTTCTAACATTTCTACATTTGTCCACGGTCTAAAAACTAAGATTGTTTGTGCATTATCATTACCAACACCCCTATGTGGATTAGCTACCTCCACCATAGGAAATGTGTTTACTGCCGGCCGTAAAGAGTCTGAATGTCTCACAGAACAATCACAACTCCCAGCCCCCGAGCAATGCTTCACACCATATTTACACAGGAGGGGCTCTAAATCTGGATAACCTCCTTGTACCAGGGCAACCACATTCCCTGTTTGTTTGTTCTTATCATGACTTCTAAGGACCATCCTTCCTGCCCTTAAATTTAATTGCTGCACTAAATCCCCCTCCTCCTCAACCTGTAAATGACCATCTGTCCCCTGTAACTGCGGGGGAGATGCTTGAGCTGAAAGAGGTGCTTGAGCTGGGGGAGGTGGTTGAGCTGGTTGAGGTGGGGGTTGCCCCCTACAAGGCCTAACCGTCTCATCCTCTGGCCTTAACAATGCAGCATGCACATTGCAGGAGGTTTGTTTTCCCTTCTTTTGTTCTCTGCCCGCGGCCCTTTTTTGTGCCTGCTCCAACCACGTTTTTGCTACCATTAACTGTCTTTCTTTTTCAACTTTACACTTCCCTTCTTTCGTTGCCACACTTATTTTTAAATTACCTACCAAATCTTCACATTCCCTTAACTCCAACTTTCCACTAAAACAATACTTTTTCTTCCATTTATCGCAAAACGTTGTGCTGCCCGGAGAATATCTCTCCATACATTTTAAATCCCCCTTCTAGGGCAGGCTTACTCTGTTTACTGTTCATAATCCCCATTTTACTTCCCGTGCTTTGTCCCAATCGGACCACGTGTCCTTCTGGGACCTAATACCAAATCCGCCCGTCACTGTATACTTCAACAGACCGTAAAGTTCGTTGGCACCTGTTGGAGTTATGGTATAAATTCCATTCTGTTTATTATAAATTATCATATCTTCTGTTTGTATATTTTTTATAAGTTTTATGTACATATGATACTGTTGTTTTTATGTTGAAATGGGAACACGTGGTGACATTTCTTATAAAGGAAGTTGTAGTTACCTGCAGGCTGTTTCAAGCCTGCAGAGAACACATATAGGATACGTGTCTCGTATACGCCATGTTACATGCGCACATGTCACAGTATGCTTACGACCATATGTGGTAAGGAAAAAGCCAAGAATGTTGTTTATTACATGCTGTAAACTGCGTTTGGTGTAACCCACGTGATCTTATTGTGAAAGTCCGAATAAAAGCGCTGCACAGGAAGCGGTCCTTTGGGACAGATAACTTCCGCTCAGCCGCGAGCTGAGTTCAGGAACGGATCTCTCCTCCTTGCGCAAGTTCAAAAGAGTTGTGTGTTTGTTCTCTGAGTTATTAAAATGATCTGAACCTATCATTTTTTGGTCCTTCGAGCCGGAGCAGGACAGTTTGCTGACTGACGCTGGAGGAGACGAACACCGAAGACTGTCTGACAGCCAGGATCATCAGTTGACCTGAAGAGAAGTCCTGATCCGTGAATTCGTTTTCAGGCCGGTAATTAGGTTGCTCCTCCAGCGCCGTTCATCACTCTTCCGGAATCCGAGGGGACGTAACACCAACAGTAACAAAGGTATGTGAAAGCCGCGCGTTATAAATTAGGTAGGCTCGCCGAAAGGAGTCCGTTTTATCCGATAGTTACCGCTGTGGTTTTCGGTTCAGAAACGCACAGGTCTGCTCAGGTTGGAAGAACGTAAAAAGAACTCCAGTGGTTACCGCTATATTTTGAACCTTGGTCCAGATTTCTGGACCAGTGAGGTATAGGTCTGCTTCGGGCTGGAGAAAATTGGTTATCCTCAGTGGTTACGCTGCATTGGGAATGGCAGGCTGCACACGCTGAGAAGACGGTACTGTGGGGTTTACTTTCGGTAATAAAAAGAAAGTAAATAGGCAACTCTCGCCAGGAAGAGAGGTTTCCCAAATTCGGATTTTAGAGATTTAAAATAGGCGCCGAAAATACGCGTATGTGTGTGTGTGAATGTGAGTGAATGAGAGCTTGAAAGCCGCCTTTGATGTAGAAGCAGCAGCGTGAAGGGATACCCTACGGGTGCCAACGAACTTTACGGTCTGTTGAATTATACAGTGACGGGCGGATTTGGTATTAGGTCCCAGAGAAAACACGTGGTTGGATCGGGACAAAGCACGGGGAGTAAAATGGGGATTATGGACAGCAAACTGAGTAAGCCTGCCCTAGAGGGGGATTTAAAATATATGGAGAGATATTCTCCGGGCAGCACATTTTGTGATAAATGGAAGTAAAAGTATTGTTTTAGTGGAAAGTTGGAGTTAAGAGACTGTGAAACTTTGGTGGGAGATTTAAAATAAGTGTGGTAACAAAAGAAGGGAAGAGTAAAGTTGAAAAAGAAAGAGAGTTAATGGTGGCAAAAACGTGGCTGGAGCAGGCAGAAAAAAGGGCAGCGTGTAGAGAACAAAAGAAGGTAAAACAAGAAACTTGCTGCTTTGTTAAGGGCTGAGGATGTAGGGTGCAACCCCCACCTCAAGCACCTCTTTCAGCTCAAGCACTTCCCCCGCAGTTACAGGGGGCAGATGGTAATTTACAGGTTGAGGGGGAGTTAGTGCAGTAATAAAATTTAACAGCAGGAAGGATGAGGCGATATCTATCTTTTAGGAAAAAAAAAACCAACAAAAAAACAACTGTAGCATTATTGAGCCATGGGCCTTACCATGCCTCAACAGGGGGGAATGGTAAAGATAAGTAAATATTTAAATGTAAAAGGTTTTAATAAATATTTTAAAAAAAATAAATAAAAAATAAAATTTTTAGAGCATGTTTAATTTGCTATAAAAATAATCCACATGCATTCTATAGAATTGAATCAATGTAGGTTGTAAAAAACTGTCCAGATGAGCATTCCCTTATCTGTAACCTATACACACCCTTCCTCCCTCAGGATCTCATGTGTTAATGGGGGTCACATTAGTTAGTTTTATTGTCCTTTGGTTAGTCTTTTATGTAGGGACATGTAACTGGGGGAGGATCTCCTCTTCTTTATGGAAGGGTTAAGGAGGGGGAGAACAGGGGGGTGTAACAAAGATATAGGTGCATTGTGTTTCTCTGTAACAGGCAGAATTCATATACATACTCAGGAATGTATGTATGTGACTTCTCCTTGCACGAGTGATAAAGTATGTAAAGGAATCTTCTCTCCCTCATTTGATAAATACATTTCTATAACAATTTTGGTGATTGTGGTAAGATCCAGTGAGTTTTTCCACAAAGAGTGACGAGTCTCTGGCCCAGCTGAAGAAAAAAAAAAAAAAAGCTTCAGTCCTCTTGCATTTGCAAATTGAGGAACTCGAATTTTCACTTCTTTGTTGGACAGCTGCCTGGATTCAACAACCCTGCCTTAGAGGCACGGCCGTAACACCCATTAAGTGAGAAAGATTCCAAATAATTTAAAATAGGAATTGGGAAAAAATAAAATAAAATTTTTGATTTAAAAGGTAAATTAAAATTGCATTTGTCACTGTCAGGGTTGGATAGACATTGGGAGTCTGCTTAAAAGGGTAACACCCACCAGCAAGTGGGTGGCACGCAGACTGAGGCACGTGTAAAAGAGTTTAAAGATAAGGTGTTTGACTTAAGGTGATTAGGCCTCATTGAATGTGATCTTTTTCTTTGTTTTCTAGACATTGAAGAAAACTTGTGAGAGACGTCTCACTAGGAAAAATGGGATCTTAGAGCAGTGATGTTAACCCTTCCCCTGACAGTGCCACATGAAAATGAGATAAAGAGATATGGATCCAAATATTTGGGATCTGTAAATTT
The DNA here is from genome assembly GCA_013435755.1 of Amphilophus citrinellus. Taxonomy (NCBI): domain Eukaryota; kingdom Metazoa; phylum Chordata; class Actinopteri; order Cichliformes; family Cichlidae; genus Amphilophus; species Amphilophus citrinellus. Next base: position 41,995 of record JACBYM010000770.1, read on the forward strand.
TTGGGTTAGAGTGTGCAGAAAAAGTGAAAATTTGTAAAACGACTAAATATGAAAAACAAATGAAGTGTTAAGGAAAATGGAAATGGGAACGCAGGAGCAGAAATAATAGTTGAAGAACTCGGCGGAGAGCGAGATCGTAGCAGAACTTGAGCGGCAGAACAGCTGATGCTCTAATTAATGGAGTGGCGGTTTTGGGGCCACCTCCATTTGTTGTTACTTGTGATACCTCATCTCTCTATGCACTTTTTGCAGGCAAATTTATAAGCGCTGAAAATCTCTGACCCAGATCTGGACTCCTGCCCTCTGATCAGACATCGTCTGGACCAGAATGATTGTCGGTAAAAACGAGACCCACCACCTCCACCTCGTCATTGAGTCGCTACTGCACCACAACCTGCAGACAAGCAGTACAGCTCCACCTCAGAAGAGCCTCAATACTGCTCTCTCCTGTATGGAGACAGATCAGATCGGCTGCTCAGAGCAGAGACCTGAAGTGTGACAGCCGTCACACTGAACTGAGCGTTATGTGCAACATGTGCAGGAGATGGTTAATGAGAAGAACCACCAGAAGAAAAAAGGACAAATAAGATGCTGACAGAGAACAGCAACATTGACTCTGTACTGAATCGTTGTCACTAGGTAAAGTGTTGCCCGTGGAAGAAGGGGTGACTTTTCCAGGTGCGTCGAGATGACAGAGGTTACAAACTGCAGCCTGATGGGTCATTGGTGAAACGAATGCCCAAGACTGGTGAAGGGAACACGGACTAACCAGACTGTGTCACACTGATCGGAGAGGAGGACTTCAGACAAGTCAGATGAAGGCGAGTTGCCTGATCAGCAGAAAAGGGAAGTGAGATATCACACACACACACACACACACACACACACACACACACACACACACACTCATTACTGGCGTCTAACACACAGCCTAGTACATACACAGCCTGCTCAGCAGGTTTCCTGTAGCATATTATTTTAATGCATCCATGTACAGTTGCATTGGAATTACATAGGAAAATGCTTATGCTAAATTTAATTGTAAATGGGGAAGTTTTTCTTTTTTGGTTGATTCGGGAACAACAAATTCTGCTATCCGTGAATATGCATTATTTGTTTCATTTAAGTTAAGTGGGCGCCACATCTATTCAATATCCGCATCTGGGAATACAGTTAAAGACGTTTTGCAGTGCCAAGTTCTGACAAAACAGTCAGAACAACTGTTCACCCAGTCTTTTAGTGCCTAAAATGTTTTAGCTTCCAGGAGTAAAATTAAGTCTAACTTTGTCCGATTATATCTACCAGTGGAAACTAAGTCAAAATTCATTTTTCTAAAAAATTTAGATGAAATACGCAATTTGGTGAGTCCTAATTCTGATTTTATGCCAAAGTATGATGTGGCCCTATTAGGGACTGTGAACCTTTTATCAGACTGAAAATCTGCTTTTTGCCCTTGTTAAAAACAATATCCTCTTAAACCAGAGGCTGTTGCTGGCATAACAACAAGTATTTAATCCTTATTGGCTACTGGAGTTATTGTTTCATGTTCTTCTCCCGTTTCTATTCCTTTTTTTTCCCTGTGGAGTTAAAAATAGGCTGTCTCAGAGCCCCTATAGTACCCTAATCCACATGCCATTTTTTTTTTTTTTTTGTGGCTCCTTTCACAGATTACCTGATGGTGTCAACCATGTTGGCTCTGATTCTCTGTTCAGGGATTCAAGCCTTTGCTACTCTGGAGGAGTGTCGTTTTTGAGCTAAGTGTACCTCCACCCTTCGTGGATGGTTTCTTCAAAGAAAGAAAGAAAGAAAAAAAACCTTGTCTGCCTTCCCTTGGTTGCAAAAATGGAGTCATGGTCGACCATGTCTCCAAAGGGGGATACTAAGAATGATACTTTGAAAAAAAAACTGGCCAAATGTTATGAGGAGACGGGACTTCTTGGGTTAAAGTTTGTTATTAGTGGAAATGTACATGCGCATAACACCATCAGAATTAGGACTTACTCCGTATGAAATAAATCGAAGGTTTTACTGTCATTATATAGGATCTCCATGAGATTGGAGGGCACTTCGTTTAGTGCCATATAATACGCAGTCAAATTTACTAAAATGAACTCACTACTTAATCTAATCAATTATAGAAAAAAAGTTCTTAAAACTAAAGAAACTACGAGAGTATACGTCTACCTGTTGCATATATACATTCTAAGACACTATTTCATTGAATCGAAGGCAGAAGCGAGCGTGATTTGAGTGAGTGGAGATGAATTTTTATAAAGCAACATCTGATGCTAACCAGCTGCCGAAGCATCTTCTCTCTCTTCACAGGTTGCACTATTCCCGCCGGAGACGGGTGTGGTCAAGGTCATCAATGGAAGTGTGGTCGAACCCAAGTTTGGGCGGCCCATTACCAATCTCTGCTGACCACACCAAAGCTGTGAGATCGCTGGAACTATCTACGTGATTCATTTGCGTCACGCAAGAAGGTGGCGCCATTTACTCGGGTAAAAGGTGGAAGTCTGGTTACATAGGGGGAAATCGTTATGTTGGTTTTTTGTCTCAACCAGTGAAGAAAACAATTGATCCCTACTCCTTTTAGAATGGCGCCTTCTGCCGCTTCATAATTTTTCACGCGTTAGCACCTGTTTTGGAAATTTCTTCATTAAATACACCCGTACCCACATAAATCTGCAACCATGAGTGGTGGAGTTAATGAATGTCACAGTATGTTATTGGACAAATTATGTTTCACATTTGCCAGTAGCAGGGGATCAATACTGGATGATGCCTTACAATGTAGCTGGAGCCTGTGTGCTTTTAGGGTTGGCTTCACATCTAGGGAGAAGAGCAAATGGAGTAAAGCCACTCTTATATAATTTAAAAGTAAAGGCATAAGCTCCCATTACTAGTATTATTTCTGTTAACCGATTTGCTCACCAGGTATTAGATAGCCCCCCTTTGTGTGAATGTTGAATCATTTGCCAGACGAAAGCTTTTCCAGCATGTGTTACCGCAAATGGAACCCACCACAGGAAGGAGGAATGTAGTCATTGACCTGGTTAAAGCATACGCTGGACCATGGGGAGCTAGTCAGTGCTCACGAGTCGCACCAGGACAAGGGAAACCAATGAGTGTTCCGGCGGTATGCGTTCTTTCATCTGCCATGGTCACAATCGTTTATCGTTGTCCTTCCCCCAGGTTGGGGAGGCTTGGTTAGTGTTGCATCTTTGTGTCAAGATCACGTCTTTTTCATGCGTATTGTACCAGTGGCAGTTCACATTTCAACAAGAGACGCGACCGGTTGGAGCGTGGCTCACGAGCCCTTCGGAAGTTCCAGAGGAGCTCTCGATATTGGGGAGTCGGATCAAAGATTGCCCAGTTATCTTCAGGAATTGGAATTGGATTGTGCGTGGACTCAAGTGAAATCAAATCACTAAGCACTCTTACGTCTGGTCAGCAACCAGAGCTCTAGGACAAGGAACTTAAAAGAGTAAGTTCATCAGAGCAATGGTGATGCAAACGGATTAGTATAGTCTAGATCTTTTGAGTCCCGGTGGCGTGTGATAGCATTTGTAAGGACAGTTTTGACTTAAATCCCAGATGGAAGACATGCTGGTGGAGGCCTATAAGGGAGCACTCCACGCCTTGATGAATACCAAACTAT